>JAQZBX010037611.1:0-23726 GCA_029593785.1 Cabassous unicinctus | reverse complement strand
GTTGTAGCATGCTCAAGCACTTCATTTCTTTTTACGGATGGAAAAATCATTTCTTTTTATGGCTGAATTTATGTATGGGTGGATATACTACATTTTGTTTATCCATTCCTCTGTTAAAAGACACTTGGGTTGTATCCACTTCTTGGCTATTGTAAAAAATGCTTAATGAACATTGGTGTACAAATATCTAATCAAGTTCCTCCTTCCAATTCTTTTGTGTATATACCTAGGAGTGGAATTATCAGGTCATATGGTAATTCTATATTTAATTTTCTGAGGAACCACCAAACTTTTCCACAGTGGCTGTATCTTTTTACATTCCTACCAATAATATACAAGAGTTCCTATTTCTCCTCATCCTTGCCAACATTTGTTATTTTCAGGTTTTTTTGTGTTTTTTTTTAAAATAATAGCCATCCTACTGGGTGTGAAGTGGTATCATTGTACTTTTAATTTGCATTTCTCTAATGGCTAATGATGTTGACCATCTTTTCATATGCTGATTGGTCATTCAAATACCTTCTTTTAGAAATGTGGATTCAAATCCTTGGCCTGTTTTTTAATTGCGTTGTCTTTGTTGTTAAGTTGTAGGAGTTCTTGACATATTCTAGATATTAAACCCTTAAAATATATATGGTTTCCAAATATTTTCTCCCATTCTGTAGGCTGTCTTAACTTTTTTGATAATGTCCTTTGATGCACAAAAGTTTTTAATTTTGACAAAGTTCATTTTATCTATGTTTTCTTTTGTTGCTTGTGCTTTTGGTGTAAAATTTAAAAATCCATTGCCTACTACAAAGTTCTAAAGATACTTCCCTATGTTTTCTTATAAGTATTGTATAGTATTAGCTCTTATATTCATGTGATTGGTTCCTCCTATTCTCAAGTGACACCCTAGTTGGGGAATTCTCTCCCCACTACTGTGGGCCATTTTAGTGGGCTGTCAGTCAAACCACCCCGTCTACCCTGACCAGGGGTAGGTGTATGTCACCCACACAGAGCCAGACAGACTCTGGCACCAGGACCGTTAAATCTTGAGCACACTTATTCTGGCTGTGCCTCAAAGGGACAGTAGACAGGTCTCCTGCCACAGACCCTTGCAGCTGCTTGTTTCCTCTTTTTCCAGCCTGGTGCTCTGCCTTCCCAGGGAGTCTAGAGCTACCAAAGTCCTCCCAATAAAATCCTGTTCTCCTTAACTTAACCGAGGGTGGTTTCTCTTGATGGCACTCTGCTGGACGCAATGACAGCCATGGCTGGGGGGTTGGGGGATGGAGTAAAGGCAGCAGCCAAATGGGCAGAGTGTGTCTTGTCGGCCTACTAACCTTGAGAGAGGTCCAGGGCTATAACACAACCAGGAAAGCTGGGCCTCGGCCATCGGCTGCCGGGAGGCTTGGAAGTCCTGGTTCTCACGGAGGGGCATTATCTCCATCAAGGAAGTCACCTTGTGGTTCTCTAACTGGATGGGGGTGGGGGCTGCCTCCCTCACCCAGCTGTGAAGCCCTGGGGGAAAGGAACTGAGCCAGGACTATCCCTACACAGCTTGTAGCCAGAAGAGGTGCTCAGAAGTGTTTGCTTAATGAAGAATAAGGAAGAGAGGGAGACCCTTGAAGTTTACTCCTCTGTGGAGTGGCCAGGTTGAAAGAGGTTTCACAGAAGTCACAGGTGAAAGACCCACCAGAAAGTATTGAGGGAAGCTCTGGGTACTTAGGATGACATTATGAGGGAGGCAGTTTCAAGGGACAAGGGCAGCCACCCTCCATTCCTTAATGCCCAGCCCTTCAGAGCCTGAAGGGACCACATGGCTGGGAATGGAGTGAATAAGAGATCCCAGGGATTGCTGGGAGGGTCTTGGTGTTAATTGGCACAAGACCCCTTAGTGCTCCATGGCAAGGGACCCCTGTAACGTGCTCCTCTGGGGAGCACATGCTCCTTTTTTATGGCAGCAGTGCTGAGCAGGGACAAGTGTGGGTCACCCTCCCTAAGCAAAGGGTTAGAAATAGTGACCACGCTCTCTGTGGTGGACAAGGCTGAACTCTACCACCCCCATCTCTGTGATAAGGAGCTTTGGTCTGCAAGAAGTGGTATGTATGCACCCCAGGAGCCTGTACCCCCAGGGCCAGCTGGGATGTGGAGGAGGAGGCTGGCAAAGGCCTCAGGAGGGAGTGTGGATCCTGTCCACTCCAACTCTGGGCCATGTGAGGGCAGGTGGCCAAAGGGGTGGCCCAGGGACAGCTCAGAGATGTTTTGGGGGTTTGGGGTAGGAGGCTGAAGCCAAGGGAAGCATTGTGAGCTCCCCAGACGTGCAGGGCCTTCAGTTACAGAGGTTAGGGCCCACAGGTCATGGGGATGACATCGTCTCAGCATCTGGATCTTCAGCCAGACCCAGCAGTGGGGAGGGCCATTCCACAGCCCAGGTGAGAGGACTGCCTGCCCCTCCACCCAGCACACTCCTCCTTCCTGTCTCCACCAGCTTTTGCCTGCTCTATGTCCCTCAGAAGACAGGGGGTCAAGGGATTATATTTTGGAGACATGCCCTAACCAGGAGGAAGCAGGGGAGATGCTTTTCAAAGCCCCTCTTTGGGCTCCCCAACCATACCAGTTGGTCATCAATTGCCTTCTCCACTGGGAGCCAGACCGACTGCTACTGACAAAATAGTCATCTGCCCTCACCTGACAGTGTAGAGCTTTCTGGTTTATTGACACTGTTGTAAGCTTTTTCTGTATACTACCTCACTTAACCTCCCCATAGTCCTATAATTTAGTCCTATAATTTAGGTTCTGTTGTTGTCCTTATTGAGGCTCAGAGAGGTTAAAGAACTGCCCAAAGTCACACAGGGAAAAGTACTAGCACTGGATCAGAATCCAGGCACCCTGAGCTAGAAGCTGGAGTATCTCTTCCCCTACATGGCACTGGCTCCCCTCACAGTAGCCCTGTACACACACTCTCTCTTGACACCACAGTAATTTTGTACACCAGACAGGGGTTGTTGTCCTCATTGACAGATGCAAAGTGGGGCTCAGAGAGGTGATGCAACCAGCCCCAACGTCAGGCAGCAAATGGGTGGCAGGGCTGGGCCTGGAGCGGGGGTCTCCATACTCTGCAGGACCCACTGGGTAAACCTGATAGAGGTCAGGTCTGGCCAGCATAGTGGAGAGCCAGGGCCCACCTTGAAACTGGGGCTTCAGATCTGTCTGGTTCCTCACTCGGGAGGGGAAGGCAGAAGCTGAGCTCCCCGGAGCTCACACATCTGGTTCTGTTTCCACTCCCAGACACTCATCCTTTGCTGTGCCCAAACCTAGGCAGATGCCCAAGGAGCTGATGGCCAGGTGGTCAGGGCATGTATCAGTCAGGGCCCTGGCAGGAAAGAGCACATTCAAATGGGGTAATTTGAGTGGAGTTAAGGAAAGAGACAGAGGGCATAGGGCAACTACAAGGGATCGTAAGGCAAGTGACAGTGGTGCTCTCACCACTCCTAGACCTGGAGGGTGAGGGAGAGGGCAGCTGCCACAACCTCAACACAGGGAGGCCACCTGACTCCCATCAGTGCAGGCAACCCTGTAGGGAGGGAGCTGGGAAATAAATGCCCTGATCTCACCCTCCTCCCTGCCTCCCACCTTCCGCTGGTGCTCCCCATGGGAGCCAGAGTCAAGGGCCCATTGATATAACCCAAACAGGGCAGGCTCCTGGGACCTGGGACTGGAGGAGAAGAGGAAAGTAGACCTGGAGGGGCAAAGAGGAGACATGCAGCACAGGGAGAGATGAGGGGCTTGGATCTGAATTCAAGATGTAGCTATTTTTCATACCACTGCCTCAGGGACTTGCTATAGCTCCCTACTTCCCACAGAATAAAGCCCAAGTTCTCCAGCCTGGCTTTTAAGGTTTTCACATTCAGAGTGCAACTGACCTCCCCAGCCCCACATCCACAGGTGCTCCACTTAATCTGCATAATGACTCTACATAAGGCAAGGATTATCATCTCCATTTGATAAACCAAGTTTGCCCCAGATCACACAGCCAGTATGTGTTGGAGCTGGTCCCCGGACAGCAACTAAGCCCAAGCTTACCCGTTCTACCACCCTGCCTCCTCACTGAACCTAAGTACATTCATCTAAGCTGTCCCTTCCTCGCAGTAAGGGTATCAATAAATGATGAGCTGGAGGGGAGGAGAGGAGAGGGAAGAGGAGCGGAGTGTGGAAGGTAAAGATAACAAAACAAATACTCATCTCATTTCATCTGCATAACAACTCATGGTTTACAGTTCAGAAACCTTAAGTTCAAAAAGGTTAACTTACCCACGGTCAAACAGCAGTCACTGTCAGAACCCAGGCTTGGCTCCAAAACCAGCTAGATGGATGGATGCACAGATAGATAGACAGATGGATGGCAGGCAGCAGAGCTGCCCCTCTGCAGAGTGGCACCTACAGTATCCTCTGGTCCCTTGTTTTCACCCTAACCCAATGCTATCTGCCTCTCTGAGCACCTGAAATTCCTTCTGCTAATCAGGGCTTTGGAGTTAGGCACATCTTTGGAAGATCCCTATTAGAATGAAAATATGTTACCTGGGAAGAGAAGCATGCTGGACCCATGGCTTCAGGCCACACTTAGAGTTGGCAAAATCGTGTGTGTGATTTGAAGAACCCCAGTGTGCCGAAAGAATGGGACACAGAGGGGTGAGCTTTACCGAAAAAATAAGGAAGGAGGCCTGGAACTGGTGAGTGCAGGCCTGACAGCTCATTTTGGGGAACCTTCCTGATGCATGTCCTGAGAGGCAGCACAAGAGATGCACTGTGTGATGGGAAGAAGATTCTGGAGATGTGCATTTTAACTTGGGGTGGACTACTGCCTTGCTGAATGTGCTAGGCAAGTTACTTGGCCCCCTTGACCAAACTTTCCTTCCCTGGAAAAGGAGAGGGGTTGGACTGGATGCTTACATTCTACCTCAAGACCCTGTGACCCTCCAAAAGGCCCCCTTTACCTTTTGATAGTTGCTGAAATGCCAGACAGGGGGGCTCCCTCCTTCCGTGCTTCCCCCACGGGGCAGAATCCTGAGGGCTGGGATGAGTCCCCCAGGCACCCCCTCCACAGGGTCCCACAGCTGGTGGCCTCGCTGCCTGGCCGACAGCTGTGTCTCTCACCAGCACAGTTAATTTGCTGCTGTTCCTGGGAAGTGACAGCAACTTGAAACAAAGCAATTAGGATGAAAAAGAGGCCCAGCTGCTTGGGGCCAAAGGAAAATAAACAGACCGGCCCTGTGTGTATTCCACCGCCAAGAGGAGCGATTCTTCACAGGATGATTAGCCTTTCCAGTCCCAGTTTCTTCCCCTCCCTTGAAGCAAGAGAAGCGACCCATTAGCCACTGCTGTTCTCAGATCCCCTCTGCCCAGGGCATGCTGTGGACTTGACGGTTCATCAGCTCCTCCTGAAAGTGCTCCTTGCTCATCACCCACCCACCTCCCTCCCAGCCAGAAATGATACCTGCCTCCTCCAAAATCCAAGAGCCTAGGGGTTTAAATACCTCTCCTATGGGATTCCCCCTTTCTTGATTGATTGATCAACTGATTAATTAATCAGTTGAGCAACCCTTATCCATTCATTCACTCGTTCAACACATATGTAATTAAGCCCCTACTATGATCTAGTTACTGTTCTAGGTGCTGATGATACAGCAGGGGACAAAGCAGACAAAAATCTGGGCCCTCAAGGAGCTCACAGTTTAGTAGAAGGAAGAAATAAACAAGTAAAACTACAGTATTATAGATGATGACAAATGCTGTGGAGGAAAATAAACCAGGAGAGGGGAGGGAATGCAGAGAAGGGGGAGGCAGATTCTAAGTAGGGTGGTCCTCCCTCAGAGTGACCTCGGAGTGAAAGTGACATCTGAGCAAAGACCTGCAGGAGGTGGGAGCAAGCCGGGGGCCAAGGGGAGTGTGCCAGGCAGGAGACCAGGCAAAGGCCCTGAGGCTGGAGTGTGCCAGGTGTGTTTGAAGAGTGGTAGGAGAGGAAGTCAGTGAGGAGATGGGGGAGAAGGGGTTAAGGACTTTGGCCTTCACTCAAATGAGAAGCACCACCCATGGTTCTGGGTGGAGTAGCAATGGGGGGCTGCCTGGCCCGTAGTTTCACTGTTTCACTAGGAAGGATGGCAAGCAAGGAAGCAGGCCCAGGGTGGGGTGTGGGAAGGCCTGGCTTCTGCCTCCACCAGGCAGGCCGTATAAACAAAACAGGAAATTTCCAGGGACAGGAAACTCGGGGCGCAGGGCATCCAGTTGCTGGCAAGGAGAGGGTTTGTGGAGGAGGGAAGAGCGCTCCAGGGAGTCAAGCCAGAGGCCTGCCAGGGAGGCTTAGGAAAATGCTCCCTGCTGCTTTAAGCTGGGCATAGTGTGTAGCACTCTCTGGAGAGGCAGCCTTCTCACAGATTCCAGACCCAGATCCTTTGGGCTCAGGAGCCACTCAATGTCTCTGTAATTTGCTGACCCAGACCTGGTTTGTGCCCTAGAAACTTCAGGAGTGGCCAAGTCTACGTGGCAAGTATGAGAGGCTGAGAATCCCAAGTCCTGGGTTCAAGTCTCTGCTGTTCTAGTTACCTGGCTGTGACCTCAGCGAAGTCACTTCAGCCCTCTGCTGAGCCAGGCACAGTAACCAGCCCTGCTGAGGCAGATGGGCGCTGGAGACAACACCATGGGAGAAGCCACAGAGCCTTGACTGTGAGGACCCTTAGGCTGGAGGAAAAGGGGGCTGGCTTTTTAAAGACCTCCCCCACAATTCCTGGGAGGGAGGAAGGGAGCAGCCAGGGTGGTAATCTGTCATTACCACCCGGTAGAGGCGCCCAGCAGCGCCCCACTAGCTCCTACAGCAAGGGAACGTTGGTCAGCTCATTTTCCTAGGGGAGAGGGAGAAGGGAAAGGGCCGGGCCCAGGGGAGAAAACGAGTCACACAAAGGGTGGGGAGTGCAGAGGCGAGGAGGGGTGCCTGAGGTGTTAAGGAGACAGGCAGATATGTTCCACCCCCCTCAGAACTTCAGCCAAGCCGGGAGGCAGCACAGAAACAAGCATGTGGCCCTGGAAAGCTTGGCTGGGCCACTCAGTAGCTGGGCCCCTGCCATGACGTTACCTTTTTCTTTACCTGTAAAAGGGGGGTGGGAGCAGGGGTGCTGCCCAGCAGCCTAACACTCAACATTCTTATAAAGTACAGATAAGACAAACTGTAGGAGATTTTCTGTGAACAGTTATTATTATGCTGAAAAGACACCTTACAAGGGGCTGGTCTGCCTCTAGGGACAACCAGGCTGCAGGCCTCCTCTGAGCAGACCCTGCAGCCAGCACCAAACGCCGCCAAATGCAGAGTTCTGTGAGGTGGGTTGCAAGGCTTGGAGTCTTCAGCATTGGTTAGGAGTGATCGAGGAGGCAAGTGCTCTGTACTGTTAAGAAAATTAACCGTAACTGGGAAATAAGGCAAAAGGAGGACACATGTCTGTCACTGTCATTCTGGATCTGTTTAACAGCTCCTCTAAGAGTTATTTGATTTTCTAGGGGAATATACCTTTGTTTAGTTTACAATTTACTACTGATGAGGGTCCACACTCTGTCACATTACACGCTAACCTGTGGATTTTGGTCCAGTAAAGATAACCCCAAAAGTTAGTTTTTTTTGCCCTGTAAGACATTAACCAGCTTCATCTCTAACTTACCAAATTTATTTCAGCTTGTTTTTTCCAATTAAATTTATAGATGTCTGTTTCCTCACCTGCAAATGCTCTCTTGAACCAGCTTTGCCATTCTTCTGGCACCCTCATTAGTGAGTAAAATATATCTTTGACATGTGATCACTTTCTATTTGTACGAATCACGCTTTTTAAAAACTTTGTAAAATTATACTTTGACAGAACCAAAAGGGAGGGACTATGTCATGCTGTGTGAATTTGGGCCAGCCATTCAGGCTCTGAGCCTCACATACGTCATTTGCCACAAGGAGCAGGCACCCGTGGTGGTTTATTTTATGTATCAACTTGGCTAGGCTATAGCACCCAGTTATTTAATTGAACACCACTCTAGGCTGCTGGGAAGGTGTTTAGCAGATGCAGGTAACAGCTACAGTTGGCTTAAGTACAGATTACCCTTGATAATGTAGGTGGGCCTCATCTAATCAGTTGAAGGCCTTAAGAACAAAAACTGAAGTTTCCTGAAGAAGAAATTCCCCCTCAAGACTACACTCTCAATTTCTACCTGAGTTTCTAGCCTGCCCTACAGATTTCAGACTTGCCAGCTCCCACAATAGCATGAACTAATTACTTAATAAATCTCTTCCTATATCAGTTTCTATTGGTTGTTTCCCTGGAGAACGCTGATTGATACAGTACCCAACTCGCAGGACTGCCGGACTGAAGGGGGAAGACATGTGAAAGTACTTTGCACACTATTCACAGGATGCAAAAGTCAGGGTTTATTGTTGTGACTCATCAGTCTAGACAACTCCAGGGCTGGAAGGTCCCGGGCTTCTAAGAGCAGCATTCTCCAGGGCTTGGGGCACAGCTCAGCCGAGCCAGGGAAGAGGCAGCTGGGGGCAGCCCTGGCACCAGCCTCCACACTCAGGAGGTGCTATGCAGATGCTGCATTCTCCACTTCTGGATTTCCCATGGGCCTCAGCCCCCAAAGGATGGAGACCACTCAGGACCACTCAGAAAAGTCTGCCTGGGGGCACGGAAGGCTGACAGGCTGACGCGGGCACCGGGCCAGAAGCCAGAGCTAAGGAATTCTAAAGGAGGGAGCAGAGTCCTCATTTAACAACAGGGAAGCACTAGGTCCCTGACTAGTGTTTTCTACAGACCCTCCTATTGCCTAGATTCTTTCAAGACCCC
Organism: Cabassous unicinctus; assembly: GCA_029593785.1. Lineage (NCBI taxonomy): Eukaryota > Metazoa > Chordata > Mammalia > Cingulata > Chlamyphoridae > Cabassous > Cabassous unicinctus. The sequence continues at coordinate 14,874 of JAQZBX010037611.1, read as the reverse complement.
ATTATTTTATTCTCCAGGCAGGAAAATGCCCCAGCTCAGCCAGCACAATAGGATCTGGGCCCTTACCATCCACACACGGGCACAGAGGCTCACATACACAGAGAATGATGCCGTAGCCTGGGGTCCAATGAGCAAGAATAGGCAGCCAATGTCGGGAGGACAGAGAACTGGGGCAGCCAACTCTACACAGGTGGGTACAGGGCCGACAGAGAGAGGAGAGGACAGGCATTCCAGGCCGAGGGGCTGGCAGGAGCAGAGGCTAGGAGGAGCAAATGAACCTGGATAATGTGGCGGAGGGGATACACCTGAGGAAGAGGAGGCAGAAGACCTGGCCAGGGTTGGGATCATAGCCTGAATTACCTGAAGTCATGGAGATTAACAGCCCACTGCCCCTGGGCTGAAAGCAAAAAAAGGGGGTGGGCAAGGGCCTTGCAGCTGGGTTCTCCTCTGAGGGTCCCCATCTTTCTCACACAGGTCTCACTCCAGGCTCAGGTCAGTTAATTGTCTGCTACAGGCCAGCTCGGCCTCTCCCCCTCCCCAAACGCCTCCATCTGCAGCTGTTCTGCCTTAAGGCTGGGCTCAGAGACTCTTTGCCCCCTCTCTGCTTCTCCTCTGAGTTCTCACAGTCCCTGACGTCTCTCAACCTCTCCTGTCAGCGGCTAACTGTATCCTGCCTAGGTCCCCAACCAGCTTGTGTATCTCTTCCTTCCTGGAGTCATTAATTTATCCTCTCCCTATTTTCCCATTGCCCTGATTTCCTCAGCACTTAGTTTTGTTATACTGTGGGGTTTCTGTTTGCACATTGCCTTCAACCCTTTGTGGATTAAGACAAATAGGTGCAAACCTTTTGTTGTCCTGTAACTGGTCTGTTAAAACTGGGCCTTTGGACTACAGCCCACCATTAAACCTACCACTGCGCCGGCCACACGGTGGGACTACATGCGTGTCTACTGACTAGCGTCACCTCTCCTTGCCATGCTCAGGTTACTGGCCTGTTCACACACAAACCTGGATGATTCAGATCCAAACACATCCCCACCCCTTTCACTGACATTGTGACCCACCAGCTCTCAGCTGAGCCCAAGTCATTTGAGGGCTTTGACTCCAGCGTGTTGCTTCCCGGGCTGCTTGTACACACTCAAACCCCACAAGGCACGAGGCCTGGGTGGCTCAACCAGGGAGAGAGAAGTTCCCAGCAGCTGCTAAGGACAGCCCCGCACACTCAGCCATGGCTCAGGGAGGACTCTGGGCTCTTGACATCCTAAAACCCAGTCCAGGAGTCACAGCTCTGACGTCGTCGAGGCCACAGGCCCTGGGGCGCCAGAAGGCAGCCTCAGGAGGACAGTCTGCAATGAGCCGGGCCGGGGAAAGCCGGCCTTCTCCCTCAGCAGTCGCCAGCTGCCGCCCTCGATGGCGTAGAGCAGCGTGAACATGCGGTTGACTGTATAGACCGTGTCACCGCGCACCACGGCCGTGAAGAGCGCCCCCTTGCTGTTGACGAACTGGCCGGGCAGCGCCGTCCACTGGCCCGTGGCCAGATTGAGGCAGTCGATGGCACAGTGCAAGAAGTCGTCGGAAGGCCCGTTGCGCACCACGTAGAGACTGTCGCGGTGGGCCACCATGCAGTGGCCGTAGCTCTGCGGACGCCGCAGCTCGGCAACGGGTAGCCACGTGTCGGCCCGCGCCGCGTACTCCACGACGGCGGTGGTGTCGGCGGGCCGCCACAGGCACACGAAGAGGCGGCCGCGCGCCTGGGCGCAGGGCACGCCGGCGGCCGGCTGGGGCAGGTCGGCCACGAAGCTCCAGCAGCCCGCGGCCGGGTCATAGCGCTCCACGGAGCTCACGGGCATCCTCTGGAACTCGCCGCCGATGGCGTAGAGGCGGCCGTCAAAGCCGGCCAGCGCCACGTCGTAGCGCGGCTGGTGCGGGCTGGGGAACTCGCGCCACGTGCCACCGTCGGGGTCGTAGCAGAAGCCCAGCTCCACCACCTCCTTGCTGGCGCCCCGCACGCCCCCCACGATGTAGAGCTTGTTGCCCAGCGTGGCTACGCCCGCCAGCAGCGTGCTCGCTTCCAGGGGCAGCGCGGCCAGCGTGCGCCACGCATCCTCCTCCTCGTCCAGGTAGCACACCGTGCGCGACGCGTCCTCCAGGAAGCCGGGCGCGGGCGTGTGCGTGCTCACAGCCACGTAGCTGCTGGGCTGCAGGGCCGCCACGTAGGCGCGGGCCTCGGGGAGCACCAGGTCGGCCTCCAACTCGCGCGCGCCGTCGCGGATGAAGAGCGCGGCGCTGTGGAACACGTCGTGCAGGCCGAAGGCGGCAGCCGCGTCGCAAAGCAAAGCGCAGTTGTCCGACGTGAGGCTGTGCTCCAGGAAGCGCGCCAGCGCAGGCGCCTGCAGGAAGGCGGCGCACTCCACTGCCTGCAACAGCTCGTCGGTGGCCGCCAGCGCAGGCCGCTCACCGCGCAGCACCTGCAGTGTGGTGCGGAAGCCGCCCGCGCTCAGCGCGCCCAGGCGCACCTCCGCCGCCCGCGCCTCCCGCATGCCGGAGCGGAAGAGGCCTCGGAAGAAGCCACAGTGCTCCACCAGCAGGGCCTGGTCAGCCTGGAAGAGCTGGCCGCCTACCCAGACCTGCACGGGGGCTCCCGGGCCGTATGGCATGGCGAGCCAGAGGGGCGGAGGCCACCACTAGGGGCCTGGATTCGCCGGCCGGCGACTCTGGGGTTCCAGTGCAGTGAACAAACTTCTCTGGGGGATATAAATATCTCCTGGCTAAAGATAGTACGGTGCATGTGATGGGGTGGCCCGCTGGCTGGATGGCCGTGGGCCCGGAGGACATCCGGAGACCTGCGTGGTCACTCACTTCTGTATGAGAAGTAGTGAAAATAGTGACCATTTACCAAGCACCAACTGTATGCAGGCTATTGTGAGGGCTGCTTTGCAGAGAGATCCCATTTAACCTGCACTGTACAGGCTGTGTGCCCTTGTGCAAGTACCCTAACTTTGACCCTCGGTCTCTTCATCTGCAAAATGGGACCAATAATAGCACCTATTTCTTATTATTGGAACAATATCTTAAAGTGATCTGAATCTGGCTCAGAGAGTAGGTGACTTGTCCAAAGTCATTCAGCTGGGAAGAATCAAGGACAAGATTAATACCTAACCCACCCCATCTGCTTAGAGAGGGTGGGCCCTGGAGGCTCTAGGGCAGGGCTTCTTAGCCTTTTTTGTTCCACAGATCCTTTTGCCAGGCAGATGAAAACCACAGACTCCTTACCAAGTCCACACTATACTATATGTAATATTTAATGAATATATCACACCTGCACCAACACATCCCCACAAGAATAATGTTTTTTTGAATTTCAATTCAAGCTCACGGATCCCTTGTTAAGAACCCCTGTTCTAGGGAGAGACAGTGTGGAGTAGTAGAGTGGGCTAGGCTGAGGTCCCGGAGCAGGGTTCCAATCTGGGCCTCTGCCCTGACCTTGTGCTAGTCCAATCTTTTCTTTTCTTTCTTTCTTTCTTTTTTTTTTTTTTAAGGAGGTACCTAGGATTTAACCCAGGACCTAGTCGTACAAGTGAAGCTACCACTGAGCTATACCCACTCTGCTCAATCTCTTTTTGAGCCTCGGTTTTCCTCTCTAAAATAGGGAGGTGGCAACTCTGCTTTGCAGGTACAGGTCTGGTAAGACCTTTTATGTGGAAAGACTCCCTGACATGGGATGGGAGTGGGAAGTTGATGTCTGTCCCCTACTTGCCCAACTCCTCCATTGCTGTGTGCCTCGGACCTTGGGAATAAGGAAGGGGAGCTGCTGAGGAGCTCATATGACTGTGGGTAGGAAGGAAAAGGGTGTCTTAATTATAGCTAACACTTAAATGGCACCTACTATGTGTGAGAAGCATTTTGCACTAAATCCTATAATCATTGCAACTATTCTATGAGTAGATACTATTTCCTGCATTTTATAGATATTATCCATTTATTGCTTACAGCAATACAATGAATTAGATATTATTAATGGTCCCATTTTTTAGATAAGGAAACCAAGGTACTAAGAGTTTAAGGTCAAGAGCCATGTGTAGGGTCACATGGCTAGAGAGTGACAGAGAGGGCATTGGAATGCAGCCTGTCTGAGTTTAGAGTGTGTGCCCCTAACCACTATGCTCTACTGCCTCTCTGCTACAAATGCTTGGCAGTCTCCTTGTGCCAGGAGGTCATAGTTGGTTCTCAGGATCAGCCCCTTCATTTACAGTGGAGGTTCCTGGGGCAGAGAGGGGAAAGGACTTGCCCAGGGTCACATAGCTTGGGACAGGTAGCCCCAGGCCCCCTGCCCACCCCAGGATGCTTTTCCTGCTGACCAGAACTTGCATGGGTGACCAGCTACCAGCCAAGACTCTGGCTCCCCAAATGTCAGGTGGAAGGCAGTTTTATGGTGACCTCCTGCCACCTCATTCTACAGGTGGGGAAGTACGCACAGACCTGTGTGGAATAGTTTCTGCCACTCAGGAAATGCTCAACTGCCACATCCTCCGGCCTGCTTCGGGAGGATGAAGTGGTTCCCACTGACCTCATAAGCAAGAGGTGGGAGGGGGGCAGGGGAACTTTCCTCCTAACTAGGGCACAGACTCATATACAAATCTGCAGACCCCACACAAATGTGTCTCCTCTGCCAGGAGGGGGTCACTCCATCAAAGCAGGGCTGGGATGTGGGGGCTACTTTAGGAGCCTGGGAAACCCTGAGGAGGCAGCCAGAAATAGCCCGAACACTCTGCCCCTGGGACCAGACAGGAAGAAGAGCAGAAGATGGAGGGGGTAGGCAGGAGCTCCCCAGAACACTATCCCAGGCCCAGCCAGTTACCCTCCTTCCCTCAGGCCACATTCAGGCCTGACAATCCTCCCTCTTGGGTGCAGGTCTGCTCTGCAGTGCCAGGTCCAGACCCCACACTTGCTGAGGGCCTCAGTGAAGTATGAAGGTGCCTGACCCCACTTTACAGGCAAGCAAACAGAGGCCTAGAAATGGGATGGGCTTTTCCCTGATTATGAATGAAGATGAGGGACTGGATTGAGCCCTGTCCTCTGACCCCAGGCCCTGTTCTTGGGCCCCAGCCAAACTGTCCTTCCTCAGCCACACTAGCCTTGCCTCAGCCTTGGGGTGGGGGGGATCCGCTGCCTCCACCTCCCTTGGGGGTGGGGGTTGGTGGAGGTGGAAGGGCGCTGCTGCACAGTCCTGGGCCATAGTTCTCTCCCAAATAGACTGTCTTGGGCCCTTAGTAGCTGTCAGACAAACAGATGGAACCATGGTCTGGACCTCTCTGAGAGCAGGAGGGGAGTTCAAACCAGGAGTCCTGGCTGAAGCTTGTTTCCTGACCCAGTTTTTCCCAAGGGCAGCCCTGATTAGAGTTGGTTTTGGAGCTCTGATGCTACACCCAACTCCCACCCTCAGCAGCCAGGGGAGCCGGTGGGGAGGGGGTCACCTAAGTGGGGGGTCATGGTTCTGGGCTAAGGATCAGCCCTTTGGCCCCATCCCAGGCCCCAGTGGGGTGTTGTCTGCAGCTGCTGAGCATTTTCTTCTCCCGGACACTGAGTGTCCCTCTGGGATTTGGAGAGGACAGGAACTGTCTTGGCTGTGGGCAGCCCACAGAATTCCCAGGCCCTGCCTGACCCCAAACCAATCCCCTTCTAACTTTACACCCGCCCCCTCCACTGTGCGAGGCTGGGGGATGGGGGCAAGGAAGGGGCTCTGCGTCAGACCCTGAGCCTTTCAAAACACAGATTCAGCCTTGCTCTCTCTATCCACACTGATTGGCACACAGGAGGGGCTCAGTAGAGGTCTCTTAGTGGATTCCCAGGCCCTAGCCTGTGGACATCCCACATCTGATGGGGAAGACACAGCCCCTGCTCCAGTGGAGCTTCCAGTCTGATGGAGACAGCCTTTGTCTCAGGAGACCCCCCCCAACCCACTCAATGGGGGAGCCTTGGCCCTCGCCACTGATTATGGTGTTTTTGCCCACAGGGTGGTGAGTAGCGTGCACAGTCCACACCTGGAGAAGGAGGAGCACTGGACTAGGAGCCAGGATTCCCACCTGGGCTCTGTTGCTGGTGCTACCACTGACTTGCCAAAGCTACGAGCCTCTCCAGGGCTCGGTTCTTCAACTGAGAGCTTGGATCTGCCTTCTAAGATTCTTTTCAGATTTGACATCTTTATTTATCATCGAAGAACCACAGAAGTGGTTGTCATGTTGTGTGTCCAGGGAGGGCAGTGACATCACAGAGGAGTCCCAAAGTGTAGCTTGACCTGGCATGGCTCCTGGGGGTGGGTGGCAAGTGTAGGCCCTGGAACTGGGGAAGCCCTTAGGCCCCACAGGCCTAGTTCAGACATGCCCCACTCATTCATTCCAGAGACACCAGTGCTGGCCTAGGTGCATTTTGAGGGCCTAAGGACCCTCTATGAGAGCTTGAAGGGTTCTCTGCCGTTTCTTGCAGAGTAACCTCTCCCTGACCTGAAGTGTTCCAACTTCTGGTCATAAACCAGTTATGACTTCTGGATAGGTCGGGAGGAGTGTGTGCTGTTCCTGTCCAGTGGAGGGGGCCATCGTTTGCTTTTTTGGGGCTGTGAACCAAGTACTGGATGGGGCACTTCCATGTTATCTAATCTTTAATGTTATCCCTATTTTAAAGATGAGGAACTGTGGTTCAGTAGGGCGAAATAGCTTATTCAGGGGCCCAACAGTACCTGGCTGATTCCAAAGGCCTTGTCAGTCCACAGTGGGCCCTTTTGGGTGCTGGATAAGCATCCCACAGGTGAGGAGGCTGAGGATGGGGAAGGGGACTGGCTACAGTGGTCACGTGAGCATGTTTTCCTTCCTCCCAGCTGGGCCTCAGAGGAGACACAGACTCTGGGCACTTAGCAGTCATAGCTGAGGGTCTGAGCAACCAGCTCAAGCAATCTCTGAACTAGAAGGGAAGTAAGGGTCGGGGCATCCCAACCCGCCAGTCCTGGTGGAGTCTTCTCTGCAACACCCTTTTGAAGTGGTCATCCCCTTGGGATGCCTTCAATGTCAGAGGGCTCACTACCTCAAAAGATGGTCCCTTCTAACTAACCTATCTAGAGAGTTCAACCTAGAATCTGTCTCCTTGCATCTCTTACCCACTGAGAACAGACAGGTTAAGTAACTAACCAGCATCACATAAGCTAGAGCCCAAATTTCCACCCAGCTGGGCCTGTGGGGATCCATGGCTTGCCCTCTCCAGTACTCCAGTGAGACTGGTTCTCTCCCCCACAGACCCTAATCGGAACCAGTTTGTCCTCACAGAACTGGGGCCATCCCAGGGATGGAGCTGGAATTTGGCTCCCTCTTTCTCTCCTCCCACAACTCAAAGGAAATCCCCTGGCCATTAGCTCTGTGAACGATTCTGGCCAGAGCATGTCATCTAAACAAATTCTTCCCAATACCTTAGAGTCTTAATAACACAGCTGGTTTACCATCATCTTCCAGAAACACAGGCTGAGTCAATATTCATGTTCTGTCAAGGAAAATACTTTTCCTTCTTGATTGAGACATTATCACCATCAGGCTCCGTCCCAGCCACTGCCTGCTGACCTGTGTTTCCATGGCAGCAGTGAAGGGTCTCTGAGGCTCCCGTGTCTTTCCCCACTCTAGCCTGGAGTATGTTAGAGAAAAGAGGCCCCACAGGGATCTAGAAATGACCTGGGCCTGGAGCCCAGGGCTGCTTGTGCCACTCCTTCTGAAGCCTGAGTCACATCTTGGCATGTTGGATTTAGTTCCTCCTTCCTTTAGTATTTATAGACGGGAACACAGAAGTCCAAAGAAGTGGGGTAACTTGCCCAAGGTTACCCGGTGAAGGAGCTGGCATTCGATCTTAGGTGTCCAGGTTCCTGTTGTGGGCCCTTTGCCCTGTCGCCAGCATGGCCAGGATTTACCCTGGGTCTCAAGGGTGAACCCGTCAGGTCCACCCACCAATCTCAGAATTCCTGTAGGCAAGAGGGAGTGCCAGGTTTTAGAACAAATAAAATACACCTCAAACACATCATTCTAAGTGAAAAAAGTCAGAACTAGAAGGTCACATATTGTACGATTCCACTCACATGAACTATCCAGAATAGGTAAATTCATGGAAACAGCAAGCAGATTGGTGGTTGCTGGGAGTAGGGAAGAGAGGAATGGGAGCTACTGCTTAATGGGACCAGGGTTTTAGTTTGGAGTGATGAAAATGTTAGAGGAGTTGGTTGCACAATGTCGTAAATGTACTAAACATCAGTGAATTATTTATTTTAAAATGGTGAATTTTATGTTCTGTGAATTTCACGTCCATTTTCTAAAAAAGATAAAATGCCACATTTACACAGTAGGCTGCAAACACATGCAACTCATTAGTTCCCATCAGGGAGAAAACAGTAACCCAAGATGGGTAGGTTTCTTGATGCTGGACCCATATTGGCCAGGAAAGGTCAACAAGGGGGTCTGGGACTCATGAGAGGTGGCTTCTTCCCCAGAGGCACCTGGGTTCTGCCATGATGCCACTGAGAGTCCTCAAGGGGACAGGAAGGGTAACGTGGTAGGGGAAGCTGGGTGCTGAGGCTGAGTTGGTTGCGTCCTAGAGCAGGGGTTCTTAACAAGGGGTGCGTCAGCTTGAATTGAAATTCAAAAAAACATTATTCTGGGGAGCGGATGTGGCTTAAGCAGTTGAGTGCCTGCTTCCCATGGGAGGTCCCGGTGCCTATTAAAAACAAAAACAGCAACAAGCAAACAAACAAACAAAAAAACAACTCAGGGGAGCCGATCTGGCTAGGTGGTTGAGCGCCCACTTCCCACCTAGAAGGTTCTGGGTTCAATCCGTGGCCCGGGACTGAAAAAAAAAAAAAAGGTGTGAAGTTGGTTTATATATATTGTCCGTGGTTTTCACCTGACTGGCAAAGGGGTCCTTGGAACAAAAAAGGCTAAGAACCCCTGTCCTAGAGAAAGGCAAAGACGTGTTGACCCCGGGAGGCTTCCTGGAGGGGAAGGCAGTGGGGCCGGCTCAGGAGGACAAAGCGAAGGGTGTATTTTCTTGCTGGTGGGACGAAATTGAGTGAAGGTTCAGGCAAGGCTGGAAACATCCTTCTCCTTTATCTCCCGCGCCCCGGATTCCCTCTCTGCGGTCTTTCCCTTGCCAGGTCTGGGAGCGCTCCGGTATGTGATGGCGCCGGGACCCCTAGGCTCAGCGCGGGGCTTGGGGGATGGGGGAGCGCGGCCGGCCGCAGCCTCCTCCCCTGCGCCCGGAGCGGGGTGAGCGCGCCCCGCGGGGGGCTCCCGCAGCCCTTACAAGGAGTTTGGCGGCGCTGCAGCGGCCCCGCCCGCCCGCTCCACCGGCCCCTCCTCCCCGCCGGCTCCGACTCGGCCGCGGGAACGCAGCCCGCCCGGCGCGCCGCGCGGGGCCCGGGACGTGGAGACCGACGGTGCCGGGCCAGCCAGTGCCAGGGAAGCCCGCGTCCCGCTCGCGAGGGCCCCGACGGGCGTGCGTGCGGCTTGGGGGCCCTTCGGCCGAGGACCTCGTGTCGCTCTCTGCAGCGTCGCCATGTCCTCCGTGTTCGGAAAACCTCGCGCGGGCGGCGGACCACAGAGCGCGCCCCTCGAGGTCAACCTGGCCATCCTGGGGCGCCGCGGGGCCGGCAAGTCCGGTGAGTGGGGCGGGGGCGAGTATGGAGGAGGATGAGGCAGAGTTCCCGGAGCCCGTGAAGGGGACAGGGCGCTGCCGCCTTGGGGGCAGGTTCTTCCACTGACTTTGGCGGCTGGGCGCACTTGGACAGGTAGGGCGAAACACTGCGATTTTGTGTTTTGCCTCAATTTCTCTGTCGTTGGGCTCCCCTCTGTGTTCGCGCTGCTTTGTTCTCAGCTCCTCCCTTCTTCTCATCCATCTCCTTTTCCTTGCCTGTCCCTTCCCTCTGTGTCTCTGTGCTGTGTCTGTGTCCTCAGTGTCTGTGACCCCTGTCTGTCTCTCCCCTGTCTCCCAGCCCTTTACCGGTCTCCCCTTCCTCACCCTCACTCCCACCCCATCTCATTTTCCTGGGGCCAGCAGTTGGTTCTGGCGACCGGCACCACTGGACCCGACAGGCCGCTGATCCTCAGTCCAGGTCCCCTCTGTGAACTTAGTCCCAACCTTGCTGCTCCCTGATTTAGGCTGGCGTGTGTGTGTGTGTGTGTGTGTGTGTCGGGGGGGTTGAGTAGACTTTCCTGGGAGTTGGTTGAAACACTGGATATTGGGATTTCTTAGGAAGGGGCCACTCCCACCCCAGTTCCCTGGGATTCAGGGACAAATTGTACAATCTTATTGAATGTATTTCTTTCGAGCCAGACACTTCTCTTGACTTTCTGGAAACACATTGGATTATGGTCCCAGGTGCTGGTGGGTCTTCGATGAACCAAGATCTTAGGCCTCCACTGAGGTAATTTCTATCAACACTGAGCTCTGCCTTTGCCATTCCCGGCAGCTCTTGCCCCACTGGAGCCCAGGACAGTGGAAGTGTGTGTCTGGTCACCATAAGCAAAGTCTGGAGGAAGAGGGCTGCCTCCCCCTTGCCTGCAGGCTCACAGTTCCAGGCAGCTGAAGGTGGAAGAGCAGAAGGGGCTCTGCCACTGGCTGGTTTTCCAGTTTTAGCCATCAGAGAATGGCCAACATGGGCTCCTTCCCCACACTGTTCTTTGAAACTTGCTAGGGAACTACTCTCTTGCCTTTGAAGCCAGCCACCTGGCTCAGAGGGGACTCTGAATCTGGTTTTCCTACAGAAAAGATTTTCCCTCTTCCACCCGAAATTCAAATTGCTATCCCAACTTAGTCACTGGTACAGATTGGCCAGTGACTAAATGAATGAAGGAATTTAAAATGTAAAATATGTATTCCCTGAGTATTGGTTTGCAAGCTGACACTGTTAGGAATCCTGGGAAAGAATTTTAAGGATTTTCTTAAAAAGATCACATTACTCTTTAGAGTCCAGTAAAATAGAAGCCGGCTCTTAGCTTTCTGTGGCTAAATTCAGAACAAAATCAGACTTCTGTTAATACGTTTCTCCTGGGCAGAACGTCTTAGAGTTTATATTCTATAGAGACACTCATTGGTAACAGAAATATGGAGGCCCTAGTGTGACCCAAGACTTGGGACATGAGGGACTGAAGACTAGATTGGGTTTATTCGGGAAACAGATCTCACCTGGACCTTACCTGGGAACCCCAGGCACTCGGGGTCATCCCCCTCCCCGGCATCGCCCACTGATCAAGCCTGTCTTACTCTTTTTTTTTTCCTATAGCCAAAGCTGGAATACATCCCCTGTGCTTCAGAGTCTTCATGCTTGTCCAGGATGGGGACATCTTCCCTCAGTTGGGGTTCTCTCCAAGCTAATCCTAAGAAAATTGGCTGCTCATGTCCTGACTCCTTAGTTCAGGACTTCCCAAACACGCCTTAGGCTTGCCGCTCATTGTTTTTCTTTTCACCATGTGGGCGCGCGCGCGCACACACACACACACACACACACACCTATTTCTGGTGGAGTCTATTTCTGGTTTCTTCTGAGCCTCTTAAACCAACTTCAGGGGGTCACAGAGGTAGGATAAGGCCTCCCTAAAACAAGAGGGGCAGCCCCTGGGGGCCAGCAGCCAGACACCGCAAAGGACACTAAACCAAGCTCTTTCTGCTTCTTGCAGCCCTGACCGTGAAGTTTCTGACTAAAAGGTTTATCAGCGAATATGATCCCAACTTGGGTAAGGAACCATTTTTACCTGTTCCTACTGCCGCCTCTCTGCCTGCCCCAGGCATTCCACTGCTACCTATCCTGTGGGTGGGTCCAGGCCCATCCACAACTGCCCATCTAGGGGACAGAGGGGAGGAACCACCAGGATGACTCATCTTGTCCGGGAAAATGTTTTAAGTGCCAGAAATACATCCTTCCACAGCTCACCCTGACACTTGGGGGTTGGCCCAGTTTGGAGTGCTGGGAGGCCAATTTGCCCTAAAATATGAGTTCTGATGAGACTGGTTACAAAAAAATATCAGACATAACAGAATGTCTACATCCAAATAGATGTTTTTCAACATGGTCACTCAAAATGCACTTTTCCAGAAAAGCTGGACAATACGTTTTGAGAAATCCTCTAGTGGTGCAGGCTTCTGAGCTGGTTTTTCGGTTGTTGTTTGTTTTCACTGGCTATCGAATGATCCTTTATTGAAATATTTTCCTCTGTAGTCCTTGACTAACTGGGCTCTCCGCTGGACTACTCTTGATGTCATCTATGATGTCATGAGGGTGGTGGCCATCAACATTGCAGCCCACAGATGCAGTCCCCGGAATCTCTTTAATGGTTCAAGAGAGTTCTCTGGCTAAAGATCAGTGCCCCATCTGTCGGGCAATGTTGACAGTCTCATCAAAGGTGATATTTCCACTGTGTTTAATGTGTTTCTGCTTCTTTCTGTCTCTGGGTGGTTCCTTAAAGGCTTTGATGATCCAGGTGGAGGCAGAAGGTACCGCCTCCATCGGGGCTTGTCTGTTCTGAATAGTTTCACCGTAATCCTTAGACCCTTCCAGTCACCAGTTGCCTCGGTGATGAAATCATCAACTTTTTTGGAGAAAGACCCAGGGGGCCAATCTTGGAGAGGTGGGGCAGGGCAGACTTGGCACCGATTTCCCCAACTGGTGCACCTCAGGTACACAACTTTGATCTCATTGGGGTTGAACTTGGGTGGCACGGCACGGATGAGCCTGGATGTGGGATGACCAAAGAAAGTTGCACCTTGGCCTCCTCTTAAAGCCTAAAGCCTGAACTAGTTTTTATAGCTGTATAATGGTTTATTGAAAGGAGGGATGCTTTGATGTCAGTTAGAGCGGGCTGTGAATCCTGGCTCTGCCCCTTATTAGCTGTGCAACCTTGAGCCAGTCACTAAACCTCTCTGAGCTTCCATTTCTCCATCTGTAAAATGGCATAATAATACCCATATCAGAGAATTACTGTGAAGTTTAAAGAGCTAACTCATGTAAAAGATATAGCCTAGTACTTGACTCATAATAGAAACTCAATGTAAAAGAAAAAAAGAAAAGAAAAAAAAGTAAGAAACAAAGAAACTCAATGCAGATCCATTTCTCCTTCCTTCTCCTTCCTCCTCAAATGGTTTCGCATCCATCATGGCTGAGATTCCCTCATATTAATCAGATAAATCAGTATTTCTGAAAATTGTGTTTAGCAGCAAGACCTTTTCCTCAAATCACCTCTTACATGGAACTCCAATATCTAAAACAAAAGCAGAATTTTATTAGTATAAATGTAACTTAAAGTTCACCTCTAAAACATGTGTTTATTGTAAACCATCTGCTGAGAACAATGGGGAGTCTGGATGATCTTAGCCTTTTGAAGATGGGTATTGCAGTCTTGGATTATTTTCTCCATTCATAAAAATGGAATAAAGCATTTGTGGGGACCCCACCCCCACCCAGGGCCCTCCAAGGAACTCAGGTCTCTGTGGCACAGGTTGAAAACCCCCACAATACAGCATTGTCTGCAACAGGCCCCTCAAGGGGTGTGGCTCCAGTTCCCGTGCCTGGAGGAAAGACTCCTTAGCCCCTTGGCACCCATCAGCCTGTCAGTACAGGCTGGAGTGTGAATCCCTGTCCCGGAGCTGGCAGGGACCTTAGGGCTGTTTAGTTTTTGGTTTTTGGAAGTTTTTCCTTAAGTAGCAGAATCCATTTTTCCAAGGAGATCTTAAACAGAACCTCAGAGTGCCGAACAGAGAAAGCAGAGGGGCCCCCTGCTTAAGTCAGGGGTGCAGGGCAGGGGATTCAGTGCCAGTGTGGTTTGATCACCTCTGCTTCGGCAAAGCCCTCTAGGGGAGGAAAAAGGCTTCACTGCGGGTCTGAGGGGCTCCCGTTTGATCAGCGGAGGTCAGAGCCCTGAGGGAGGGGGACACAGCATGGGTTGTGTGCCTGCTGGCTGGGGGAGGGGTTGGAGAGGCCAGAGTGGTGAATCAGAGCCTGGGTGGGAGAGGGCAGTAGGAAGGGAAAGCACACAGAGGGGCACCTGGGAAGGGAGAAGGAGGCTTCCCACGAGGGTGCCTCAAAAGGCAGATTCTGCCTAGCATAGATGTTGCGTGGGACATAGTTAGATGAAAGCTTATTTTTGTTAGCCTGAAATTTAAATTTCACTGGAAGTTCTGTAGTTTATCTGACAAGCTCGCTCCCATCTTTCTTCCTCCCTGACCCCCTAATCCGTACGCTCACATTGGATCCCACTGGAGGAGCCAAGGACAGAACTGTTTGAGCTTCCTGACTGAGTAATTTTGGGGTTCTGACCCGGTCAGACTGTCTGAGGGGGCATCAGCCCCACAGTGGTTCCTCACCTCAGCCTTTGGACCCCATGCAGCTGAGTGGCCGGTGCCACTCCTCAGAGGTTCTGCCCCAACTGCTGGGAAAAGCCTGAGCATCCGACCTCTTCCCTGTGGCTGGTTCCAGCACCAGCGGGGTTCTGGGATCAGAGCCTTTCCTTCTGTGGAGAAAGGCTGAGCATTCCACAGGAGAGTTAGCCACCAGGCAGATGTTTGTGAGACAACTCTTCACCTTTTCAAAGTAATTCCAAGAGCCTGAGCTGTTTGGGGAGCCCCTGGAGGGTGGAGGCCTATCTAATTCATTCCCTTTTCCAGCATGTAGCACAATACAGAGCCCCACATAGAGGCTCTTAAATGTGGGGTTTAATGTTGGCTTTAGGATTGTCATTGAGAGAAGAGCCCCTATTATTTTTATCTCCATTTTACACGTGGGGAACTGAGGCAGAGAGTACAGTGGTTTGCCTTAGATCAGGGAGATGTCAGAAGAGGAGACACTCCTCCAGTTGCCCCCAC
>JAQZBX010037610.1:0-23728 GCA_029593785.1 Cabassous unicinctus | reverse complement strand
GGAATCCCTGTAGTTTCTGAGTAATATTTGGGTAATCTAGGCACCTTTATAAAATGTATATATATATATATATAACAAATAACATTTATGTAAACAAATGCACATATATGCATATGTATTTATATATCATTTTAGAAAAAAAAAATTAAAAAAAATGATAAGCTAAAAAAAATAAATAAATAAAAAGGAAGAAAACTACAAGTCCTGAAGAAGATATTGAGAAATAGGAACACTCTTTCACTGTTGTTGGGAATGAACAATGGTGCAGCCTATGTGGAAGACAATTTGGCAGCAACTCAAGAAGCTGAAAATAGAATAGCTGTATGATCCAGTGATCCCATTACTAGGAGTATATTCAGAAGAACTGAAAGCAAGTTGGTGAACTGACTTTTGTACACGTGTGTTCATAGCAGCATTATTCACAATTGCTAAAATTTAGAAACAGCCCAAGTGCCCATCAACTGAAGAATGGATATGAATGAATGTGGTAAATACATCCATGAAATACTTTTTACCTGTAAGAAAAATGAAATGAGGATGCATATATCAACGTGGGTGAACCTTGAGGGCATTATTTGAGTGAAAGAAGTCAGACTCAAAAGGACAAATATGTATGTTCCCTCTAATATGAACTAAATAGGATGAGTAAACTCACGGAGGTAAACTCTAGATTATAGTTTACTAGAAGGTAGAATGTGGGTTGAGAATGGGACCTAATGCTTAATATATGTAGAATTTTAATAAATTTTATCATATAAATGCAAGAGTTGATGGTAACACATTATAATGACTATAAATAATGCTGCTGATTTAAACCTTTTTTAAAGAATTCACCATATTATTACTTTTATGTTAAAATATTTATAAGTAAATTTTCAAAATAAATATATAGCATAGGAATAAAGCATGTTAAGCAGAAAAACAATGCAGTATTTATAATTCCACAAATATTATAAAAATCCAAAGTACATTTCTTTTAAACATCTGCCAAATTTGAGTGTTTGGTGTTAATGCACAATGCCATTAGTCAATAAGTATGAGATAGTTATAGTAGAAATTTGAGAAAGTCTTGCAATTTTCCTGAAGTGTAAAAATATTGCTAACCTCTAGATTAAAGAACAGAGATGCTCATCCTTTCATAGTATCCCTCTTATCCAAATTTATATACTCATTAATTGTTTAGTCAGTTATATGAGTATATTAAATATTGGGAAAACATGCAATAAATAAAGAAATACAATAATCAGGTATAATAAGCAATATTTTTGAAATATTTATTATCTAATACATATATTAATTTTGACAATCTTATGCATTTGTATATTGCTAATTGACTATACACAGGGAAAATGATCTTTAAAAATTATTTATGGGTTTCAAATATCTGCTTTATTTACTCCGCTATTATTTTCAGTATTGCTAATTTAAAATGATTACATATATTTAGAATACTAAATTTTAATCTCATGCTAATGTGAAGATTCAACTATTAAAAAGTATAAAGCCAAATACCAAAACTATATTCTCAAGATATGTTTATTGCCTCTATCTATCCATCTATCCATCTATCAGATTTACTTACCTCTTCCAAGAATGAGTGTGTGTGCATGTGTGTTAATTTTTTTTTTAATGGGTCAATTTTATTTTTTTCTGACTGCTTTGAAATACTTTTCTAATGAATAAGAAATGTTTAATGGACAGAATTAGTGACAAAAGGTTAAAATGTGGAATTCAAAAAACAAATATGTGCGAGACAATGAAATGATTAGAAGAAGTGTGATTGAAATGAATACATCTCATCCTTCCATGAGAACATGTGACAGATATTTTAAATCCAAACAGCATCAAATATTGTCCTAAGGGAAAAAAGGAGGAAATACTAATTGTTCATTCAATTATTTTTCCTTTTTGAATGAGTATGAGACTTTCTCAGATGATATTTTTGGTAAATTCAGGTGATTTCTTTCCCCTTCAACTCACATCAGTTCTCCAAGTTTATTGGTTCATTGGTAATATTTCAACAGACATGAATTCCTACTATATACCACAAAAGACAGGAAACCCAAAATAACAGCATAGTCCTCCAAAAAAAGAAAAGAATTCTAAGGGCCATTAGGTTTATGAATATACAAATGGAACACATCTACACATCTCATATGCCAGTGAAAATTGATTTTACATGGAAATGAAGTCAATTAAAAAGTACCCCAATTCAAAAAAATTAAAAGAATCTGTGGAAATTTATAATATTTATATGTATAAATATTTATATAGGCATGTGTATCCACACATAAATATGTATGTATGTATATATGCATATATATGAAGAAAAGAATCCAATTGAAAAGGAATTTAATAGGAAAACAATAAATCTTTCAGACTTTTCATATATAATGTTTGGAATAATTCAAATGAAGTAAAAGAAACCACATGAAAATAAAGTGTAATATGTAAGGTCAGAAAAGGATTTAAAAGAAGAAGCCCAAATATCTTATTTTATGAATAACAGTATGTTCTGTACCATTAATTCTGAAAGAAAGTTTTTTAAAAGTGTAACTACAAATAAATATGGATGCACCAATTGCCTGGGGGATTGTGGAACATTGAAATACTGATACATTGCTAGAGTGTATGTATAAGTTGACACAACTTATTTGGAAAATCATTTGACATTGTGTCAGTTAGCTAAAACCAGAGTAAGTTGCACTAAACAAAAATTTTAAGCATTGGTGCTGAGAGCAACGAAGATTATTTTCCAGCAATGACACTTTCCTCTTGTTTTTAGGCTACAGCTTTGAGGCTAACACTCCATATTCCATGCTTCAGCTATTGAAGAGCCTCTGTATGGGATGTTGCAGGTTTTGTGGCAGAATGAATCATATTTTTAAAAGGTGTACAGATATATTAGATCTTAAATCCACATCTCTTAGTTCTGCTCTCACTACCTTGGCCAAAGAACTTCAAGAGGGCAACCCTAGACTTAATGATTTGGAACATTATAATCTTCTCCTAAAAGTGACATTGCAGAGAAAGCCATCTCATCACTGAGAAAGCAATCAGATCTTTTTTTTTTTTAATCATAGTGAAAACCGGGAATTATTTATTACATTTCAGTATAGTGATTTTTGCTTAAAAGCCAGAAAGGAAGATTTATGGAATGAAAAAAGAACATGATAAATCATTAGGATTCTGTTTTTATTTGTTTTGCATTAGGACTATTTTTATAATTATGACTTAGGTTATAAATTTGTTTTAGAAAATTATGTTTCTTTCTGATTAACAATATATTAGCTAGTACAACCTGCTGAATAGACTTTATATTTAGAGTTTTAAATTTGGTTCAACAAAGGGATCAGATCCCATTATTTTATTCATTTCCTGAGGTTATTGTAAAAAAAAAAACAACACTTGAAATATATTTGCACTCTATTTCTTAAATATATTTATTCTAACTTCAACAGAAAGTGCACATTTCCTTCCATTAATCAAATAATAATTGAGAACTCTATCATTTAAATTCTCCTCCTACATGGGTAACCAAGTGGAATGCACATATATCACTGGATGTTTAGCACTTTAAATAATTCTATCAAATAAAGAAATAATATCCAATATTTAATAAGCAAAACACATTCAGCCAAATCCTATTCCATGTAGCATTAACTATCCTTTTAAAGGAAAACAATCCAGTTTTAAAACTCCACATCCTAAGATGAATCATTTCCATGCATTTACCTTGAAAATTTTCAAGCCATAAAGAAAAAAATATATATATTTTAAACTTAGATAAATATGACAGGTTTAAATTACATATCTCAGAAAAAAAACTTGCTTTTAATGTTAATTTATTCATGTGGCTGTGAACCAATTGTTAATAGGACCTGTGAAAGATGTCTTTTTCATTTAGGGAGTGATCAACTGAATCAGTGTGGAGCTTATCCTATTACTGGAGACCTTAAAAGAGAGAAAGCCACAGGAATGATCCATAAGCAGGAAGTCAACTGGAACTGGGGAGAGAAAGGGGAGGACACTGATAGGAGACCAGAAAGCCAGGGATCCACAAGGATTGCCAACCCATCAGCACACTACAGACACCTGGAAGAAGCAACCTCCAAACTCTGAAAGCATTAGACAGTAAAATCCCATTATTAAGACAACCCACTGTGGGTTATTTGTCATGGCAGCTGGTAACTTAAGACATCATCTTTTTCCCTAATAAAATTGTTTAATTCAGGTAAATATGTCTGTTGTCAGTGCAATAAAAATCAGTCACATTCAAAAGAATAAAGGGTTACTGAGCTGCTCTTATAGGGACACTTAATATATGAGAGAGATCATGTGTGGTAGTCAATGACAATAATATGTACTTTTGAGTAAATTGTGCTTGGACAGTTGGACAATCATACTGGATAAAATGAAATTTCACACCTACTTCTCACCCTACAAATTCAACAACATACAGATTAAAGGAAAACCTATGAAAGTCAAAACTATAATTTAGAAACTAACAAAGAAGTTCTTCTTGAAGTTATCATGATAGATAAAGATTTATTAGACAAGAAATAAAATTTAAAATACCATTATTCACAATCCATTAATTCACAAGGGGATTTTGTGGTTCTTGCTTTGACAAATATGAAATCTAAATTTCCTAGTATCTATGGATAAGTGGGTTAATGTTTATATTCTGGGACACAAAGATCAACTAAACCAGAGGCCATGGCTATAACATGTTAATGTAGGAAAGAAATGGAAAATAAGGACTTAAGGAGTAGTTTAAACACTCTGGAGATCTCAGCAGTGTATCTCCCATCCTTTGTTAGAGGGGTAGTTGAATATAAAAGTGGGCAATGATTTCTTTTCCCAAGGAACAGCAATGCTGATGACCAGGCTGGAAGAAATTATTTTTAAAAGAAATATGAATTGTTCCTCATTTTTTGAAATATTAAAATACCTGAATATATTTCAGTTTTTGGAGAAATATGAACACATTTCAGATTGTTCTAGGATTATTAGTCTGGGATGGCATGAGGTTCCTGATATTCATGCTCTACATGTTTCTCTATTGACCAAGAGATACTGATCCATAAAGAACCTAGTGTTTTCATTTTATGAAATAAAGGATGAAAGCTGAAGTTAAATGAGTATAACTTCCTAAAGGCTAAAAGATTTTTCTAGTTATGGAATCTAATATAAAAATACAGCCCTTATAGCATTTATAGGATGCAATTATGATATATAAATAAATAAGATAGCATATTCTTTAGGAATCACAATGCTAACTCAGGCTATAGGATTAATAAAATAAAATTATTTCCATCTTAAGAAAATTAGTTTTCCTTATTCTAAGAAAAAATTTTTTTATCACATTTGTAAGCAATAACTGATGTTGTGTGGTGAACCTCTGATTCCATGTATTTCTACTTCTCACTCCTGCTTAATTACTGATTTCTTATTCTTCATCAAGCAAAAACATGAATGAATTGAGCATGACCTATATCTTTTCATCACTAGTTTCATTGGGAGAACAAAATCTTCCCAAGAATATTCTGTGTTGAGAATCAGGTTACTATAATCCACTTTCCAATAGTGGAAGCAACTCTTCTTGAGTTCTAACATTAACACAAGTCTAAGTGATATATCCTTATCTTGTCTTCATCAGTAAGATATGTCTTAGTTCTAATATCCTTATTATTCAGCCAAGACACGTATGAGATTGAATGCAAAGACTACACTTTAAAGAGTAGGCTGCTCTAACCCATAACGTTCCATATTTTCTTCCTCTGAGGTTGTACCCATTCTCTTGAAGCTCTCTTAAAGGTTAACACCATTGTTAAGGCAGTGTTATAAAAGGCATGGTGTTCTCCAAAGGATCTCATTGTTGACTTTAGGTCAAAATCATCCTAAGCACATTCCAAAACATTTCGACAATGTGCAAAATAATTTCTCAATGAATGCAACAATGATGGAAATTATTGAATTGAAAAACTATGGCTTAGACATGCATATCTTACTATTATTCATACACACACACACACACACACACACACACACAGAGGAAAAACACTTTAGACATTTTACATGGATAGAAACTTTAAGAACATATATAAAATGTAACATAAACATCATTCAAATATGTTTCAGAACTTTTTATTCAAGAAATTTTCACTTGGGAACTCCAAATATTTGTGGAACATTCTGCATATACATGTGTTAATCTCTCTGTTCGATTGGCTATAAATAATGGGATTTATTAACTGGGGTACCATGGTGCAGAACATGGTGGTGAGAAGATTATTAAAAGATGCTTCACTTGCATTGGGACCTACTAAAGCAATCAACCCAGAAATTACAAACAAAATAAGAATTGCCAACTGTGGGGTACAGGTAGATAAGGGTTTGTTATGGGCTTCCACAGAATGCATCCTAAGCACCATTGAAAAGATATCAATATATGACTTACACAAAGAGCAGAACATAAGAACATTATAAAAACACTGAGAGCTAAGGCTACAGACTCTAAAAACCAAACTTCTGAAGATGAAATCCTCAAAATTTGAGGCACATAAGAGAAATATTGGTGGATCACATTGGACTTTGTGAAGGGAAGTCTGAACATGGTGCCTAGGTGGAAAACAGAATTTACAAGACCACTTGCCCATGATCCACACGCTGCCTGAGTGCAAACGTATGAGGTAATAGTTAGTCCATAATGGAGAGGGTGGCCGATGGCAGCATAGCAATCATAGGACATCACCACAAGGAAGGCCAGCTCTGTGGATATAAAGAAGATGAACAGGAAAATCTGTGCAGCACATTCTGTGAGAGAAATCAATTTACTCCCTGCCAGAGAATTAAAAATTGATTTAGGAACAATAACTGAAATGCAGCAAAGGTCTATGAGGGATAAATTGCCTATAAAGAAATACATTGGAGAGTGTAGATGTGGGTTAGTTACAATGACAGTAGCAGTGAGAAGATTCCCAGTCAGGAATCCCACATAAATCACTAAGAAAAGCAGACCTTGCAAGATTTGGCCTCCCAAGATGTTGGCACATTCATTACTAGGAATTCATTTTTAAGAAAATTTCTGCCAAATAGATTCTGCCTGTCTATAACAACTCCTATTTTTCCTGACATTGGTACTTTGTTTTTATTCTCTTTTCTAATTAAGTTTTTTTCTATATTGGTAAGCTGTATGTTTGCAGAGCAATCATGTATAAAATACAGGATTCCCATATACCACCCAAACAACAACAATTTGCCTTGGTTTGGGATATTTATTACAATTCATAATAGCACAGTTTTAAAATTTTAATATTATAAATGGCCCACGATTTAATTTAGGGTTCACTGTGTAATGCAGTTGCATGGATTTGTTTTTTTCTTTTACCATATATATCATCTAATTTAACCTTTTAATCCTATTCAGATGTATATTTCCATGCTGTTAATTGCTTTCACAATGTTATACTACCATAACCACTATCCATTAAACATTTTCATCATTCTAACTAGGAACCCTGTACATTTTAAACCTTAACTTCTAATTCCTTATACACACCCTGCCTCCCAATAACCTATATTCTATATTCTGATTCTTTGAATTTGCTTATTCTAATTGTTTAAAATCAGTGAGATCATACAATGTTTGCCCGTTTGTGTTCAGCATATTTCACTCAACAAAAGGTCTACAAGGTTCATCCATGTTGCTGCATGTATCAGGACTTCATTCCTTTTTATGGATGATTAATATTCCATTGTGTGTATGTGTGTATCTATATATGTATACAACATTTTATTAACCTTTCATAGTTGATAGATACTTGGGATGCTTCTAACTTTTGTCAATTGTGAAAAATGCTGGTATGAGCAATGGTATTCAAATATCTATTCAAATACCTGCTTAGTGTTCTTTGGGGTTATACCTAGTAGTTGGATTGCCAGCTCATTTGGTAGTTCTATATTTAGCTACCTGAGGAAGTGCCAACCTGTCTTCTACAACAGCTACAAAATTTTACATTGCCACCAGCAATGAATGAGGGTGCCTATTTTTCCACATCCCTTCCAACGCTTGTTATTTTCCATTTTTAAATACCAATCATTCTAATGGGTGTGAAATTGTATCTCATTGTGGTTTTGGTTGGTATTTTCCTCATGGCTAATAATGTTGAGCATCTTTTCATGTGCCTTCTGACCATTTGTTTATCATCTTTGGAGATATGTCTTTTCATATCTGCCCATTTTTAAATGGAAATGTCTTTTTGCTGTAAAAATGAAAGATTTCTGTATATATTCTCAATATTAATGCTTTATCAGATATGTGGTTTCTAATTATTTCCCTAGTGTATAGTAGAGATTGTCATATTGTTTTCATGATATAGTCCTTTGAGGAACAAAAGTTTTTTGTTTGTTTGTTTGTTTGTTTGTTTTTAATTTTGATGAAGCCCTATTTTTCTCTTATTTCTTTTTTTTCTGGTGATTTGGGTTTAATGACAAAGAAACCGTTGCCTAACACAATGTGCTAAAGATGCTTCCACATATTTTTTTCTAGATGTTTTGCAGTGCTAGCTGTAATATTAAGGTCTTTGATCCATTTTGAGTTGATTTTTGTACATGCTGAGAGACAAGGGTCTTGCTACATTTTTTTTTTTTTTCAAATGGAGATCCAGTTTACCCAGCACCATTTATAGACAATACTATTCTTTCTCAATAGTGTGGGCTTTGCCACATTAACAAAAATCAGTTAGCCATAAATGTGAGGGTTGATCTTGGAGCTCTCCAATCTATTATTTTCAACTCATTGTTCATCCTTGTGTTAGTAACATGCTGGTTTGCTTACTTACTTTGATTTTGTAATAAGATTTAAGACCAGGAATTGTAAGTCTTTTAATTTCATTCTTTTTCAGGATGGCTTTAGTTCTTCAAGGCCTCTTACACTGTTACAATATAAATATGATGGTTGACATTCCTTTTCTACAAAGAAGGGTGTTGGAACTTTGATTGGGTTTGAATTAAATCTATAAATTGCTTTGTGTAATATTGTTATCTTAATGATATTTAGTCTTCCAATCCATGAACACACAATGTTCTCCTTTTTATTTAGGTCTTCTTTGATTTATTTTAGTACTGTTTTGAAGTGGTTTTCATGAGATATATTTACACACTACACAATCAACCAAAAGTATGCAAACAGGGAAATGGATGGGACTCAAACAGTTCGGTACCCACCTACCACACGAGAGGTCCTGGGTTTGGTTCCTGGTGCTGCCTAAAGCAGATGAGTAACACGGTGAGCTGCTGTGGCAAGCTGGTGCAGAGAGCTTATGAAACAAGATGATGAAATGAAAAGACACCATGAGGAAACACAATAAGACACACAACAAATGGAGTGGAGGAGCCTCAAGCCATAATCACCTCCCTCCCACATGGAAGGTCCCAGGTTCATTTCCCAGTGCCTCCTAAAAATGAAAAATAAAAAAAGAATATGAGCACACAATGAACTGACACAGATAGCACAAAAACAACAAGGGGAGGGAGAAGTAAATAAATAAATAAATAAATAGGTAAATAAATAAATAAATGTACAAACAATTGCTGGCTATGTATAATTAGAAAGCTGAGCATTAATCACCAGAATCAAGTTTAGAACATTTTAAATACTACAAAGAGAAAAGAGCCTCTTTATCATTGTATCATTCCCCAGGCACACATAACCACTACTCTATTTCTGTCTAGATTTTTTGTATTTTATACAAATGTAATCAAATTATAGGTAGTGCATTTTGTCTGGCTTCTTTCACTTAGCATAATGTGTTTTTTTTCTTGTAATTATTGCAATTTTTTAAATTTGAGAAGTTGTAGGTTTTCAAAAATGTCATGTAAGAAATAAAACTTTCTCCTATATGGCCCTTTTGGTAAAACTTAGCATTTTTGTGGTACCTTTGTTAAAATTGACAAAATAATATTAACATTCATAAGTCCATACTTTGCATTAGGTACATTTTGACCTTACACAACTCTATTATTATCACCTTGTAATAAGGAAGTACACTTCATATAGTTCATGAAAGAACATTCCTATGTTTCTACTGTTAACCACAGTTTACATCCACAACAGAGTTTACTGTGTTATACAGTTCCATTTTTGGTCCTCTAGCTTTTCTTTTAGTAACATACATGACCCAAAATTTGCTCTTTCAACCACATTCACATGCATAATTAACACTGTTTATGACACTCACAATAATGAGCTATCATCATTTCTATCCAATTCCAACATTAACAATCAATCTAAATAGAATTTCTACACAAATTAGTATCAACTTTCCATTATACACCTATTTTATCTCAATGTGAACTATATTCTAGATTCTAAATCTATAAGTTTGTTTATTATTATTAGTTCATATTAGTGAGATCATACAAATTTTATCATTTTGTGTTTGGCTTATTTAACTCAACATAATGACCACAAGGTTCATCCATGTTATCACATGCATCAGGACCTCATTCTTTCTCACAGCTGAATAATAATTCATCATATGAATATATTATATTCTGTCATCCATTTATTGACTGATAAGTATTGCATTGTTTGCATCTTTTGGTAATTGTTAATAATGACGCTATAAACATTGATGGGCAAATGTCTATTTGCATCCCTGCTTTCAGTTCTTCTCAGTATATAACTAGTAGTGGGATTACAGATCATATGGCAATTGTATACTCAGCTTCCTGAGAAACCAACAAATTGTCTTCCATAGCCAATGCACCATTTTCCATTGCCACCAGCAGTGAATGAGTGTGGCTATTTCTCTACATCCTCTTCTACACTTGCAGTTTTCTGTTTTTATAATAGTGGCCATTCTACTCAGTATGAAATTACATCTCATTGTGGTTTTCTTTTGCATTTACCTAATAACTAGTGATGTTGAACATCCTTTCATGTGCTTATTTGTGATTTGTATTTCTTCTTGGAAAAAGGCTTATTCAAGACTTTTGCCCATTTTTAATTGGGTTGTCTTTTTATTTTTCAGTTGTAGGAATTCTTTATATATTCTGGACATTGAACTCTTAACAGATAAATTTTCACCCAATAAGTAGTCTGTCTTTACAGTTTCTTGGCAACATCTTTTGAAGAGCAAATGTTTTTAATTTTGAAGAGAATCCATTTATCTTTTTTTTTTTAATTTCGTTGCTTGTGCTCTCCGTGTAAAGTCTAAGAAATCATTGCTTGTAATAAGATCTTGAAGATGCTTCTCTACATTTTCTTTTAGAAGTTTCATGGTTCTGGCTTTTATATTTAGGTCTTCAATACATTTTGAGTTACTTTTTGTAAAACGAGTGAGATAGGGGTTTTTTTTTATTCTTTTTGAATATGGATATCTAGTTCTCACAGCACCATTTGCTGAAGAGACAATTCTGTTTCAGTTGAGTGCACTTGGTAACCTTGACCAATATCAATTGGCTATTAATGTGTCAGTCTATTTTTGAGCTCTTAAATCAATTCCATTGGATCTGATGTCCACTGGAAAGATATTTTGATCTTACATCTATCTTTTTGCCAGTACCATGCTGTTTTAACCACTGTAGCTTTGTAATATGCTTTAAATTCAGGAATTTTGTGTCCATTGACTTTGTTCTTTTTAAAAATATATTTGGCTAATTAGAGTCCATTTCTCTTCCAAATTAATTTGGTATTTGACTTTTTCATTTCTGCAAAGTAGGTGGTTGGTGTTTTGATTGTGATTGTGTAGAATTTGTAAATCAATTTGGATAGAATTCATATCTAATGATATTTAGTTTTCCAATCCATAAGCACAAAATATCCTCCCATTTAATTAGGTTTTCCTTGTTTGTTTCTTTTTTTAGCATGTTTTGTCAGTTTCTACATTCAAGTCAAATTCTTGATTAAATTTATTTCTAGATATATGATTCTTTTAGTAACTATTGCACATGATATTATTTTTCTTTTTTCTCAGAGTGCTCATTACTAGAGTATAGAAAGAGACTTATTATCATATATTGATCCTGTATACTGCCACATTTCTGAACTTACTTATTAACTCTAGGACCATTGTTGTATATTTTTTGGAACTTTCTATTTACAGGATCATACCACCTACAAATAATGAAGTTTTATTTCTTCCTTTCCAATTTGGAGGTTTTTATTTCCTTTCCTTGCCTACATGTTCTAACTGGAATTTCTATTATGTTTTGAATAACAGGGGTGAAGGTAGCTATCTTTGTCTTGTTCCACATCTAACAGGGAAAATTCATTCTTTCACCATTCTTTATGATATTACTAGTGCATTTTTCATTTTTGCCTTTTATCAT
Organism: Cabassous unicinctus; assembly: GCA_029593785.1. NCBI lineage: Eukaryota > Metazoa > Chordata > Mammalia > Cingulata > Chlamyphoridae > Cabassous > Cabassous unicinctus. Next base: position 11,389 of record JAQZBX010037610.1, on the reverse strand, counting down.
GCAGAGGAAGTTTTCTTCATTCCTATTTCTTGGAGTGTTTGCTTAAAAAAAGGTTGCAGTGTTGTGTCAAATGTCTTTTCTGCCTCAATGAAGATGATCATGTGGTTTTCCACTTCAATTTGTAAATGTGCTGTATTATATTAATTGATTTTTTAAAATTTTCAACTATCCTTGCATACCTGGGAAAAAGCCACTTGATCATGGTGTATAATTCTTTTAATGTGTTGTTGAATTCCATTTGCAATATTTTGTTGAAGATTTTTACATCTATATTCAGTAGATTAATTCATCGGAAGTTTCCTTTTCTTGTAGAATCTTTTCGTGGCTTTGTTATCAGGGTGATGTTGACTTGATAGAATAATTACATAATGTTCCTTTCTCTTTGTGCTTTTGGAAGATTTTGAACAAGATATACCTTAAGTCTTCTGGGAATAATGAAGAATTCATTTGTGAAGCCATATGGGCCTGGTCTTTTCTTATTTGGAAGGTATTTGGTGATTGATTCAATCTCATTATTTGTGTTTGGTTTGTTGAGGTATTCTATTTCTTCTAATTTAGTGTAGGTTTTTGTGTGTTTCTAAGAATTTGTCCATTTCATCTATGTTGTTTAATTTGTTGATGTACATTTTTTCATAGTATCCTTTTATGATCCTTATTATTTCTGTGGGGTCAATAGTAATGTCTTACTAATTTCCAATTTTATTTATATGTATCTTCTCTCTTTTTTTCTTTGTCAGTCTAAGAGGGTATTAATTTTATTGATCTTCACAAAGAACTATCTTTAGGTTTTGTTAATTCTGTATATATGTATATTTACTCCCAATTTCTTTTATTTGTTCTCTAATCATTGTTAATTATTTTTTTCTGCTTTCTATGAGATTAGATTGATGCTCTTTTTTCTAGTTCCCTCTGCTGTTCTGTTAGGTATTTTATTTTACCTCTTCCCTCTTCCTTCTTTTTTGTTGTATGCATTATGGCTATTTATTTATCCCTCAGCACTGGCTTCACAGAATCCCATAAGTTTTGATATGTTGTTTTCCCTCATCTCAAGTTATTTACTTATCTCTCTTGCAACCTCTTCTTTGACCCAATGAATGTTTAAGTGTGTTGTGTTTAACCTCCATAGATTTGTGAATTTTCCAATTTTCTGCCTGTTATTGATTTCCAGCTTCAATTAATTATGTTCAGAGAAAGTGTTTTGAATAATTTCAAACTTTTTAAATTCTTTGAGACTTGTTTTGTGACCCCAAATTTTTGTTTGTCTTGGATAATGATTCATGAGTACTTGAGATGAATGTATATCCTGTTGTTTTCATGTGCAATGTTCTGTAAATTTTTTTAGGTTTAGTTCATTTATTATATTATTCAAGATCTTTGTGTCCTTGTTGATCTTCCATCCAAACTTTCTATCTATTGCAGATAATGATGTTTTGAAGTTTCTATCTATTATTGTAGAGATGTCTCTTTCTTCCTTCAAGTTTGCCATTTTATGCCTCATGCATTTTTGACTACTTTGGTTATGTGTATAAACTTTTATGATTGTTATTTCTTTTGGGTGGATTGTATCTTTTTTTTTATATAGTGCCCTTCTTTGTCTTTTATAAAGATTTTGCATCTAAAGTCAATTTTGTCCAATATAAAACAGCTAGCCTGGCTAATCTTTTTTGTTACTTCTTGTATGGAATATCTTTTCCCAATCTTTCACTTTCAAACTTGCTTCTAAGGAGAGTCTCTTGTATATAGCATATGGATGAATAATATTTTTTACCCATTCTACAAATCTACATCTTTTTTGGTGATTTTAATCCTATAGCATTCAATGCTATTATATAACTGTAATATCCTTAAGTACTTCAACCATTTTATCCTTTAGTTTATGTCACTTCTTCACTTCTGTCTCTTTTTACCCTTCTAGCTTCTTATAATCTTCATTTCTATACTCTCCTCCAAACCTTTCTCTATCTTTTCCTTTCAGCCTGCAGAACTCCCTTCAGTATTTCTTTTAAGGTGGGTGTCTGGTTGAAAAATTATCTCATTTTCTGTTTATCTGTGAATATTTTAAACTCTTCTTCATCTTTGAAGGGATGTTTTGTGTTAAAGGATTCTTGCATTGTACTTTTTCTCTTTCAGTACCTTAAATATATCATTACCACTGCCTTCTCATCTCCATGGTTTTTGTGAAAAACCAGCACCTAATTTTATTGCATTTCCCTTGTATGTGATGAATTGTTTTCACTTGAGGATTTCAGGATCCTGTCTTTATCTTTGTCATTTGATATTGTGATTAGTAGGTGTCTCAGAGTAAGGTTATTAAGATATATTCTCTTTGTAGTACAGTGTGCTTCTTTGACATATAAATTTGTCATTAATAAGAACTGGGAAAATTTTGGCCATTATTTCCTTATATATTTTTTAGGCCACTCTTCCCTTTTTATTCTTTATGGAACACTTATGATGCATATGCCTGTGAACTTCATATTGTTGTTTTTCTCCTGACATTTTGTTCTTTTCTCTATATTTTCTTTTATCTATAAGATTTTGAATATCCAATCTACTGGTTTGTTGATTCTTTCTTCTGCTTGTTCAAATTTGCTGTTCAGTATTCTATTGTAATTTATCCTATTTTATTGTCTTTAATTCTCTTGAGTTCTGCTATGTTTTTTCTCATATTTTGAAATTCTTGCTTATGCTCACCCAGTGTCATCTTATTTTCTTTTATCTCTTCAGCCATATGTTCCATCATCCCCTTGAATTGAATTAAGAGCTTTGTTTGAACATCTACATTAGTTGTTCCAAATTCTGTATCTAATATTTTAATTTATTCTTTTCACTGAGCCAAATTTTACTATCTCTTGTAATTTTTTTGCCAATATCTGGGCATCTGATTATCATGGTTTTTAATTTGTTTGATGTGCTGTTGAATACGATTAGCAAGTATTTTGTTGAGGATTTTAGCATGCAAGTTCATTAGAGGGATTGGTCCATAGTTTTCCTTTCTTGTGGAATCCTTATGTGGTTTTGGTGTTAGGGCAATGTTGATATCATGGAATAACTTAGAGAATATTCCTTCTACTACTATTTTTTTAAAGAGTTTATCGGGATTGGTGTTATGTCTTTCCAGAATAATTGGTATAATTCACTGTGAAGCCATCTGGTCCTGGGCTCTTCTTATTTGGGAAGCTTTTGATGATTAATTCAATCTTATTACTTCTAATTTGTCAGTTGAGTTGATCAATTTCATATTTCATCAATGTAGGATGCTTGTGTGTTTCTAGAAATTTGTCCATTTTGTCTAAGTTATCCATCTTGTTGGCATAATATTTTATAAAGTATCTTCTTATGATACTCTATTTCTGTGAGATCAGTGGTGATATACCCTTCCTCATTTTTTACTTTATTATTTGCATCTTCTCAATTTTTTTCTTTGTTAGTCTACAGGATTTGTCAATTTTATTATTCTTAACAAATGATCGGCTTTTGTGTTTTTTTTTATTTATCCAAGTGTTTTTTTTTTAATTTTCAATTATTTTAGTTCTTCTCTAATTTTTGTTATTTCCATATTGCTTTGGGATTGGTTTGTTGTTCTTCTTCTAGTTTCTACAGCTGTACAGTTAGGTCTTTGTTTTTAACTCTTTCTTCATTTTTAATATAGGCCTTTATTGCTATAAATTTCCTTCTCAGCACTGCTTATGCTGCACCCTTTGGTTTTGATATATTGCATTCTCATTTTTATTCATTTCAAGGTATTACTCATTTCTTTTGCAATTTTTTCCTTGACCCACTGATAGTCTAAAAGTGTGTTGTTTAAATTCTGTATCTTTGTGCCTATTCTGGATCTCTCCCCTTACTGATTTTCAGCTTCATTCCATTGTGACATGAGAAATTACTTTGTATAATTTCCATCCTTCTGAATTTGTTGAGAGTTGTTCTGTGACCTAGCATGTTGTCTCTCTTGGAGAATGATACATGTGTGCTCAAGAAGAATGTATATTTTGCTATATTTGTTTGTAATTATCTGTATATGTCCTTCTACAATGTGTCATAAAGCAGCAATAATCTCCTGAGTACATGTTCAGTGCTGAGTGAAGGAGGGCAAAAAATTATGCCTGGCCATTATTATTGATGCTTGTACTTGTGAACCTTTTCTAGCGAAAATGAATCAGCATAGTACTATATACAGCTTAAGAGTTATCTCCTGAAAACTTCCTTGTTGATCAAATTTAACTTCTTTTTAAGCCAAACTCAGCATATAAATATACTAACTTCTCTCTAGCATGGAACATAACTTCAGGGTATAACTTTCTTTGGCACCAAGGGATCATTACTAAACAATGACTAGCAAGGAATCTGGAAAAGAGCTTGACCATAATGGGAAATATTAAATACAAATGAGTTTTTATGGTTAAGAGACTTCAAATTTAGTCAGGAGGTTATTCCAGAGGTTACACTTATGCATTTCTCAGCAGGATCTCATTGACTGCTACAGTAAACAGTGTCTCAAACAGCAAGTCTATTGAGGGCTCTAGAGATATCTGGACATTATAGGCAGGGCAGGCAATATGAGGTACATATATATATTTATAGGTAAACATATATATAAACATAAATATATACAGAAAGAACTGTGAAGGGACTTAGGATCTCATAATATACAATAAAATAAAATAAACATGAAACTTGGCATACTGTTAGAATTGAGCAGATAAGGAATTATAAGAATTACAAAGTACATGTAGCAACATCAAATAAGAAATTTTTTCATTAATAGTGTTACTTTAAATATAAATGGGTTAAACTCTCAAGTGTAAATGCAGAGAAAGGCAGAATGGATAAGAAAGCATGACACAAATATATGCTGTTTACATAAACACCATAAATTCAAAGATACAAATAGGCTGAAAGTTAAAAAAAAGGAAAAAAAAGCTTTCATGCTAATACCAACGAAAAGAGATTTTGAGTAGCTATCAGATTAAAAAGACTATCAGTCAAAAAATGTTTGTAGTGGACAAAGAAATTCCATATATACAAATAAAGAGGTCAATTCCACATGAATACATAAAATTTGGCAATATATATGCACATAGTGGCAGAGCCCCAAAGTATATATAGCAAATATTGACATATGTTAAGGTAGAAATAGGTGATTCCATATTAATTGTGGGAAAATTCAACATGCCACATTCAATAATAAAATGAACATCTAGAGAGAAGATAATACAAAAGTAGAAGATTTGAACAGCATTGTTAACCAATTGGGCTTAAAGGACATATATGAAACACTTTAACCAACAAGAGTAGAATACACATACTTCTTTTGTGTATTAGGATCTTTCACAGGATAGACCATATATTAAATCACACAACAAATGTCAATAAATTTAAAAAGTATGAAAATTACACAATGTATTTTCTCCATTCACAATGAAATGAAGCTAGAAATCAATAGGTGAGGGAGAACTAAAAAAATTCACATTTGGAAATTCATGCATGATTAAACAAACAATGCATCAATCAAGATATCACAAAGAATATATGGAAATATCTTGAGGAGAGAGTAAACAAAACAAAACATACACAAAATTGCAAGATTAGAAAAGGGCAGTGGTGAGAATTTTTTTCCATTCTTTATTTTATAATTAATGTATTTTATTTTTAAAGAAGCTTTAGATTATATAAGTGTTGCATGAAATATATAAGGGATTCCCATATACCCCACTGCCTCCCCCCACACACACTTTCCCATATCAACAACATCCCTCATTAGTGTGAAACACATATTTAAGCATTGCTAATAAGTATGGATCACAGATTATAATATACTTTACACTCTGTCCTGCAAAATTTTGTAGTTTATGACAAAGTATACAATGGCCTGGATGTCTCACTGCAATGTCATGCAAGACAGCCCCAATATCCCAAAAATGCCTCCATGTTACATCTATTCTTCCTTATCCCATCCTATCTCTGGTGGCCAATGTCTTTATATAAATGATAAGAGTTCTTCCATTGCTATAGTAACAATGTCTATAGTAGAAAAATAAGAAGTCTATTTTAGTCCATTGTCCATTCCCCAATCTTGAGGATTTTAGGATGGTGATGCCCACTATGCTTGTAATTGAGAGGGAGCTTAGATCCCATGAGGCAGATAGATGGAACTATTTTGCTTGCAGTTTCAGACATTCTCTTTTCCTTGGGATGGGTGGCATCCATCATCATCTCATTGTTAGTTATTTTAGTTGAGTCCAATTAACTGGAGAATAGGTGTTGCAACTCTGCTGAAATTCAGGGCTCAACTGGCACATGGACAGATCAAAAGTTAAAGTCTCTAGGATATATATTTATCAAGTATAGTGCTAAGTATGCATTCAATGAAAAGGGGCAGAAAAGCTAGGTGAGATGCTTTATTAACGAGTTTAACTCTTTCACCCTGGGAAGCATAAATGCCAAAATAAGGCCCATTGATAGGGTGCCAAACTCCTGAGCTTTCTGCTCTGCTTATAGTTTCTGTATATCTCTAGAGCTCTCAAGAGTCACACTATTTAAGGCACTGTTTACTGTGGCAGTCAATGAGATCTTGCAGAGACTTTCATAAGCATAACCCCTAGAATGACCTCCCAACACAGTTTGAAATTTCGTAGCCATAAAAATTCATTTCTATTTACCATTTCTCCCTTTTGGTAAAGGTCTTTTTCCAGATGCATTGCTGGTTGACACTTATTAATAATCACTCTGTGCCAAGGAAGCTTTCCCTTGGAGTCATGTCCCATCCCAGGTGGAATGTAGTGCATTTATATGCTGAATTTGACTTAAAGAGAGACCATATCTGAGCAACAAGGAGGCTTTCAGGATGTAATTATTATGCAGTATATAACACAAAGTTGTTTCAATTTCACAAGAAAAGGTTTATAAGAACAATCATAAATATCAAGGGCCTGGAATAGTGGTCTGTATTCCTTCACTAGGCACTGCCCTGGAACTCATGAGATTCTTGCTGGCTTATTAGAGAATGTAGCAGAACTCCCCAGGATGGGAATTAAATATTCTTTTGGTTATTGTGTGGATATCCACCCACTGAGACAATTTCCCAAGAACACTTGAATGTATTCACATTCCTTAAAGGCATGTCCCAGGTGAACACCATCCCATACATCCCACCATCACTGTCACCTTGTATTTTATCTTCAAAGAAGCTTGAGGATACAGAAAATTCACACTGAGAATATAGGGGATTCACAAATAGCCAATGCCTTCTTTCCTTTCCCCTCTCCCCTATTAATAATTTTTTACATGTAGAAGGTATATTTGTTACAATTTATGTACAAAATTGAAGCATTCTACTAACCAAAGTCAGTGGTTTACATTGTGGAATACATTTGGGTCACATGCTTTTATAGGTTTTGATGAAATTTGAAGTGGCCTCTATCTATTACTGCAAGATCATGCTGAACATTTCTAATGCCCCCAAAATGCTCCCTGTTACATCTATTGTATTCTTCCCTCCTTATCTCCTTGGATCCTATGGTAAACACAAAGTTTCAATTTTTGAAGAATAAGATTCATAGTTAATTGCAATAATATTGGTGGTTTGATATATTGGACTGCTTACTTTTATTGGGTACTGCCTATGTTCCTGAGAGATTCTTGTCCCTCTACTTGAGAACATAGCAAGACTCCTCAGGATGAGAGTTTGAATATATTCTTGTGTTTCTCCACCCAATGATTTAACACACTATGACAACATGAACACTTACATATTACATGGAAGCCTGCCCCAGTTGCACCTTGTCTCACATAACCCCCACATTCAACATCCTGCACCAGTTACGCTTCCCTGCCATATTTGCCAGAAGAACATTCCCAACATTGTAGTTTTAACCACTCACCTGCAAATCTCCAGAATTCACCTCCTCCTTCTCCTGAACCTCCCCCTACTTCCATGGATAGTCCAACCCTACCCCCCACCCTAATCCCCCTCACAGATCAGTACCACTGAAATGTAAGTACTTACATCTAGGGAGAAAAATATCTCACATTTCACACCTAATCTTACAAATTGAGTATCTAAAAAAAGAACAAACTAAATCAAAAGTGTGAAGATGGAGTGAAAGAGTAAGATTATCCTGGAGAATAATAAATTAAAGAATTACAAAAGAAGAAGAAGCAAAGTGAGAATCAAGGAAACAAATGTTTTCTTTAAAATATCAATAAAATTATTAATCTTGTAGACAGACTGACAAACAAGAGTGAAGACAAAAATAACTAAAACAAAAATGACAGGGTAGCAAAGTAGTTTTGATCCCACAGAAATAAAAGGATTATAAAAAGATACAATGAACAACTATAGAACAACAAATTAGACAACACAATGAATGGGAAAATTCCTGAAAAAACAAAAACTTTCTACAAAGACTCAAGAAGAAATAGAGGACTAAAGGCAAGATGGCATCGGTGTAGAAGGACACTCAATAACTAGCTCTCTGAGGACAGTGGATTGTGGACAGGGTCCTGCCTGTCAGTCTATACTGTGGGCACATGGAGCGAGAAGCATGGGACATCTATCTGCAGGCAGATTGACAGTGTGGACTGATCAGTAGAGATTCGTGAGTTTTAAGCCTGCCTGTAGTGGTTAACACAAATGGCTGAGACGCAGCCTCAGGAAAAAAGACTGGTTTGAGCCATGACTCCACCCGGCAACCGATATCATAGAAAGAAGCAAGGAAATAAAATAAGAAGAAAAAGTGTCAAAAGAGAAAACTTAACACACACACAGAACCACCAGCTAAATAAAACTCTAGAGCAGAGAGAGAAGCTAATCAACTAAATAAACACGTCAAGATAAAATGATGACTGGAGGGCAACAAAAAATTACAAAGCACACTGAGAAACAGGAAGACATGGACCAGTCCAATGAACAAACTAAAAAACAGAAAGAGATACAGAACATTAAACAACTAATCAAAGATTTCCAAAAAAATATCATGGACCCACTTAATGAAGTGAAGAAAGAGATTAAGGATATAAAGAACACACTGGGAGAACATACTGAAGAATTTGTAAAAATACACAAAAGATAATGGATATGGCTGTGATCAATGGCACAATCCAAGAAATCAAAAAGATGCTGGATTCCCTTAACAGCAGGTTTGAACAGGCAGAAGAAAGAATTAGTGATGTGGAAGACAATACAACTGAAATCAAACAGATAGTAGAACAGATAGATGAAAAGATAAAAAAACATCCAGCAGGGACTCTGGGATTTAACTGACAACACAAAATGAACAAACATATGCATTATGGGCATCCCAGAAGGAGAAGAGAAGGGAAAGGAAATAGAAGGAGTGTTGAAGGAAACAATGGCTGAAAATTTCTCAACTCTATTGAGAGAGATGGATGAGCTGGTCAAGGAAGCACAGCAAACCCCAAATAGTATAATTCCCAACAGGCCAAGTACAAGACATATACTTGTCAAAATGTCCAATGCTCAAGGCAAAGAGAAAATACTCAAGGCAGCAAGAGAAAAGAGAACCATCACATAAAAGGGAAGCACTATAAGATTAGGTGCTGATTTTTCATGTGAAACAATGGAGGCAAGAAAACAGTGGTATAACATAGTCAAAGTTTTAAAAGAAAAACATTTCAGCCACGAATTCTCTATCCAGCAAAACTGGCATTCAAAAATGATGGAGAGATCAAAATATTAACAGATAAACAGAAATTAAGAGAGTATGCCAATAAGAAAACTGCACTTCAAGAAATACTAAAGGAAGTTTTACAAGTTGAAAGGAAAAAACAAGGGAGAGAGAGTTGGAGGAGAGTTTAAAAGCAACTAACAAGACAAAAACAGAAGCAAAACAACATATGACATACATTAAGAAAAAGAAAATATGGCAGAAGTAAGAAATTCATTGCGAGTAATAATACTGAATGTTAATGGATTAAATTCACCACTCGAGACACAGATTCACAGAATGGATAATGAAATATGATCCATCTATATGCTGTCTACAAGAAACCCACCTTAGACCCAGGGATTCAAGGCAGGTGAAAGTGAATTGCTAGAAAACAATTTTACAAGCTAACAATAGCCAAAAAAGGGAAGGAGTAGCTATTCTAATATCACTCAAAATAGACTTTAAGTGCAAAACTATTGTAAGAGACAAAGCTGGACACTCTATATTAGTAAAAGAGAAAAAACATAAACATTTATGCACCTAATCAGGGTGCCTCAAAATACATGAGGCATACTCTGGAAAGACTAAGTGGAGAAATAAATGCTTCTACATTTATAGCAGGGGAATTTAATACAGCATTATCATCATTAGACAGAACATCTAGACAGAGAATAAATAAAGAAACAAAGACTCCCAACAATTCATTAGAGGACCTGGACTTAATGAACATATACAGAACAGTACATCCAAATACAGCAGAATTTACATTCTTCTCGAGTGCACATGGATCATACTCCAAGATATACCACATGCTAGGCCACAGAACAACTCTCAATGAATTCAGAAAGATTGAGATTATTCAAAGTAATTTCTCTGACCACAACGGAATGAAATTGTAAATCACAAAGGGCCAGAGAAACAGGTTAGGCACAAGGATATGGAAGTTAAACAACACACTCTTAGATAAACAGTGGGTGAAGGAGGAAATCTCAAAAGAAATCAGTAACTACCTTGAAACTAATGGCAACAACAACACAACATATCAAAACCTTTGGGATGCAGTGAAAACTGTCCTGAGAGGGAAGCTCATAGTCACGAAAACATATATTAAAAAAGAAGAAAGAGCTAAAATTGAAAACCTAACTGCACAATTGGAAGAATTGGAAAAACAACAACAAATTAAATTTAAAGGAAGTAGAAAGGATGAAATTAAAAAGATTAGAGCAGTTCTAAATGAAATAGAGAATAAGAAAGCACTAGAAAAAAATAAACAACACCAAAAGCTGGTTCTTCAAGAAGATCAATAAAACTGACAAACCCATAACCAGACTAACAAAGAAAAAGAGAGAACAGATGCAAATACAAAAAATAAGGTATGAGCAAGGGGATATCACTACTGACCCCAAAAATAAAGAGTATCATCAGAGGATACTTTGAAAAATTATATGACAATAAGAATGATAATTTAGGGGAAATGGACAAGTTTCTAGAAACTCACAAACAGCCTACATTGATAAAGAAGAAATTGATGAACTCAACAGTCCAATTAAAACGAAAGAGATAGACTCAGTCATCAAAAGCCTCCCAACTAAGAAAAGTGCAGGACCAGATGGCTTCACAGCTGAATTCTACCAAACATTCCGGAAAGAGCTAACACCAATTCTGCTTAAGCTCTTCCAAAAAATAGAAGTAGAAGGAATATTGCCTAACTCATTCTA
>JAQZBX010037609.1:0-23728 GCA_029593785.1 Cabassous unicinctus | reverse complement strand
GTTCATTGTGCTTTTTAAACAGAAGGTATTCTGTTTCTGAATCCTAAATATAAGAGTGTGACTTTTGCTTCCTCCATCTCCTGCAAGGAGAGGTATCATAATGGCTTTCAGTGTTGGAAAATGCCCGTACACAGACTGGCACCTGCTTTACATCTTTCTTCCTAATGTCACAGTGTTAGAAGTTTAAGAAATATTCTCTATTCAGGAGATAAGTATATGAGCATGAGCATAGCTGATTTAGAAATTGGTTAATCTCTGAGCAGTTAAAAACTTTCTGTTCCTGAGCAAGAATTACAGAAAACTACTACTGGAAGGGAGCTTAGAAAGCTGAGGCAAAGATGGATGAAGTAATGTGCTCAAGATTGTGCAGTTAATTAGTGTTGGATTTCTAGGGTTGGATTTCTAGGGTTGGATTTCTGCTGCCCTGGCTGTCATTGTAGCTCCCTTCTTCATACTATGGTTTAGTGAAGTCATTAACTGCTTGGACATGGAACATAGACATGGTTCAAAATATTTGTTACACTTACCAGCTGGATGGATATGGGCAAGCTATTCAAGCTCCCTGAGCCTCAATTTCACGTCAGTAAAATAGTGATAATAATAGTGCCTGTTTTAGATTTGATCTGAATATTAAATGAGGTCATGTATGTGATGGGCTTGACACAGTGCTTGGCATATTATCTATGTTTAAAAAATGGTATTTACTATTATTACTATTGTTTTATTATGTCATATTCAATTATTTTATAAGAACTCAGTGAATGACAGTGATACTATTGACCCTACAACAGTTGATTCTATGTTTATAACCTTCTTTCCATTTATGGTGCTGGGGACTGTTAAACACCTATTTACTTGAAAATAGTCTGGGTGTGTGAATGAAACTTTGCCTATGTATTAATCATTTTGGCCAACCACTGCGACAGTGAGCACATCTCTCCAGCTGTACACAATGCAATTTTATTTCTAGAATGTGGGTTTGCAGTAGGCTCTCCTTCATGCAGGCTTTCAGGGACTGGTGTTCCCTCTAGTGTCTCAACAATCTCCTAAGGTCTTATGCAGAGTCTTCCACTGGCTTCCTGCATTTGCCTGGCCAAAGTGGGGAGAATGGAGATTGTGGATGGTAATACAGCTTTTGAAAGTATTGGCGTGGGAGTAGCATTTATCATATTTGCCAAAATTCTCATGGTATGGAATGTTGAGAAATATAGTCTATCTGTGAGCCCAGGGGAATAGGGAGATGGAATGCAGAGAGCATGGCCAAAGTAGAAACTATAACATCCTGATTCATATGACAGAAATATGAGGATTTTAATCATTCTGTAAGAGATCATTTTTTTGAACCTCACAACATACCAGTTTATTTGATGTGTATTATCATTCCATATAACAGATGAAGAAACTGAAGACATGAGTGATTTTTTGAAGGTTACCCCCTGAGACAATGGCAGAGGCAAAATTCTTTTCCAGGCACTCTGAATCTAAATCCAAGGTTCTTGATTATATATCCATATAGATATTTTGGCTAGACTGTTTCATTAGAAAGATGCTTAAATTAAATTGGGTTAACTAAACCCAATTAAGTTGACTAACTTAACCCAAGCTATTCTTACGTTTCTAACATTTTCAAAGTTAATTTTTAAAATATATTTTCATTACAGAAGTTGTGAGCTTACAAAACAATCATGCACATGTGTGGAATTCCCATACAATACCCCTTCACGAACATACCACACCGTTTTGGAATATTTGTTACACATTATGAGATAATATCATCAGACTTTTACCATTAACTATGGTCCATAGCATACATTTGGCATAATTTTTCCATGTCCCCCCATTATTAACACAGTACATCTTTGGCATTGATGCAAGAATATTACAGTCAGTATTGCTGTCAACTGTACTCCATAGGTTACATTAATTGTATTTTTCTCATGCTTCTCCACATTCCCACCACCCTGCAATAGTGACATAAATCTTTTCTATTTCACAGGACATTATTGAATTTGTACTGATAACCACAATTCTCATCCATCTCTGGGTTCACTGTGTTATTCAGTCTCTAGATTATTCTCTAGTTTTTTTTTTCAATTGACATTTACATCACTAGACTATGCTTTTTAGCCACAATCCCATTTATAAAACAGCTGCATTAGTTCTACTCAGTATAATGTGTTACCATAAACTCTATCCATTTCAACACTTTTAGTGTCAAGTTACTTAAAATTTCTACCTACATTAAGCATCAGTACTCCTTCTTAGCCCTCCTCTTTCCTCTTATCTCCTAATAACCTATGCTCTAAGTTTTAATTGCATGCATTTATTCTTCATATTTAGTTAATATTGCTGAGCCCATGCAATATTTGTCCTTTTGTGTCTGGCTTATTTCACTTAGCATAATGTCTTCAAGATTCATCTGTGTTATTATATGTGTTCCAATCTCATTTCCTCTTTCTGCGCCATAGTATTCCATTGTATGTATATACCTCGTTCTGTTTATCCATTCATTGGTGGATGGACATTGGGGTTGTTTCCATTTTTTGGCAATAGTGAATAATGCCGCTATGAACATTGGTGAGCAAATGTCTGTTTGCGTCAGTTTTTTTCAGTTCTTCTGGCAATATTACTAGCAGAGGAATTGCTGGATCATATGGCAGTTCTATATATAGCTTCATGAGGAACTGCCCAACTGTCTTCCACAGAGGCTGCACCATTTTATAGTCCCACCAACAATGAAGAAGTGTTCCTCTCCAGCACTTATTATTTTCTGTTTTTTAAATAATGGCCATTCTATGCGGTGTGAGATGATATCTCATTGTCATTTTGATTTCATTTTCCTACTAGCAAGTGATAGTGAACTTTTTTTCATGTACTTTTGGCCATTTGTATTTCCTACTTGGAGTAATGTCTATTTAAATCTTTTGCCCATTTTTTAATTACATTGCTTGCTCTTTTATTGTGTAAAAGTTGTATAAAAAATAAAGAGAAAAAAAAGTTGTATAATCTCTTTATATAGAAAGGAAATCTAACCCTTATTGGACATGTAGCATCCAAGTATTTTCTCCCCTTGAGTGGACTACCTTTTCACCTTCTTTATGAAGTCCTTTGAATCACAAAAGTTTTCAGAAATACATTTATACATGTTTTCTTTTGTTGCTCATGCTTCTGGTGTAAGATTTAAGAATTTACCATCTACCACCAGGTCTTGAAGATGTTTTCCTGCATTTTTTTCTAGGAGCTTTATGTTTCTAGCTTTTTTATTTAGGTCTTTGATCCATTTTGAGTTAATTTTTGTATAAGGTATGAGATAGGGGTCCTCTTTCTTTCTTTTGGCTATGGATATCCAGTACCCCCAGCACAATTGGTTGAATAGACTATTCTGCTGCTGCTGTGTTTGACAGCCTTATCAAAAATCACTTTACCATAGATGTGAAAGTCTGCTTCTAAACCATCATTTCAGTTACATTGGTCTATATGTATATCTTTATGCCAGTACCATGTTGTTTTTATCTCTTTAGCTAGGTAATATGATATAAAGTCCAGGAAGTGAGAGTCATCCAACTTTGCTTTTTCTTTTTAAGATGTTTCTGGCTATTTGGGGCCCCTTACTGTTCCAAATAAATTTGATAATTTTGTTTTCTATTTGTTTAAAGTAAGCTGGTGGAATTTTTATCGGGATTACATTGAATTTCTATATCAATTTGGGTAAGATCCACATCTTAATGATACATGGTCTTTGAATACACGAGAATGGAATGCTCTTCAAATTATTTAGGTTTCTTTGATTTATCAGTGTATTGTCATTTTCTGAATACAAGTGCTTTATTTCCTTGATTGTTTATTCCTAAATATTTGATTGTTTTGGTTGCTATTATAAGTGGAATTTTTTCCTGACTTCCTCCTCAGATTGCACATTACTAGTGTATAGAAACACCACTGATTTTTGCATATTGATCTTGTATCCTGACACTGTTCTGAAATCGTTTATTAACTCTAGCAGCTTTGTTGTAGATTTCTTTGGGATTTTCTAGGTATAGGATCATATTATCTGAGAATAGCAAAAGTTTTACTTCTTCCTTTCTGATTTGGATGTCTTTTATCTCTTTTTCTTGCCTGATTGGTCTTGCTAGAACCTCTAGGACTATCTTGAACAACAGTGGTATTAGTGGGCATCTTTGTCTTGTCCTTGATCTCAAACAGTAAAGCTTTTCAGTCTTTCACCATTGAATACAATGTTATCAGTGGGTTTTTCCGTATATGGCCTTTATCATGTTGAGAAAGTTGCCTTCAATTTGTATCTTTTGTAGTATTTTTATCAAGAAAGGATGCTGTATTTTGTCAAATGCCTTTAATGCATCAATTCGTAGGATCATGTGATTATTCTTCTTTGATTTATTAATGTGGTGTATTATGCTAATTTTCTTGTCTTGAACCAGACCTTCCATGTTGTATAAAACCCACTTGATCGTGATGAATAATTCTTTTAATGTGTTGTTGGAGTCAATTAGCAAGTATTTTGTTGAGGATTTTTGCATCCATATTCATTAGGGAAATGGTCTGTAATTTTCTTTTTTCATAATATCTTTATCTGGCTTCGGCATTAAGGTGATATTGGCTTCAGAGAAAGAGTTTGGTAGCATTCCTGTTCAATTTTTTGGAAGAGCTTGAGTAAGACTGCTATTAGATAATTTTTGAATGCTTGGTAGAACTCACCCGTAAAACCATCTGCTTCTGGGCTTTTCAATTTGGAGAGTTGTTTGATGGCTTTTAATTTCTTTACTTGTGATTGGTTTATTGTGGTCTTCAATTCTTCTAGGCTCAGGGTAGATTGTTTCTATATTCCTAGGAATTTTTTCATTTCATGTACATTGTCTAATTTGTTGGCTTACAGTTGTTCATAGTATCCTCTTATGATCTCTTTTTTATTTCTATGGGGTCAGTAGTAATATCCGTGTTTTCATATACATATTTTTTAATTTATTTGCATCTCTTTTTTTTTTGTCAGTCTTGCTAAGGTTTGTCAATTATGTTAATCTTGAAGAACCAACTTATGGTTTTGTTAATTCTATTGTTTTTGTTGTTGTTGTTGTTGTTCTCAGTTTCATTTATATCTGCTCTAATCTTTGCTATTTCATTCCTTCTACTTGTTTTGGGATTAGTTTGCCACTCTTTTTCTACTTGGTCCAGCTGTGTCATTAGGTCATTGATTTTAGCTCTTCTTTTTTAATGTAAGCATTGAGGCCTATAAATTTCCCTCTCAGTACTGGCTTCGCTGCATCCCATAGGTTCTGATGTGTTATGTTCTCATTTTCATTTGTCTCAAGATATTTATTGATCTCTCTCAATTTCTTCTTTGACCCACTGATTAACAGTGTGTTGATTAATCTCCATATATTTGTGAATATATTCTTTTTCTGCCTCTTGTTGATTTCCCACTTTATTAGATTATGATCAGAGAAAGTGCTTTGTATAATTTTTATCTTACTGAATTTCTTGAGATCTGATTTGTGACCCAACATATGGTCTATCCTGGAGAAAGATCCATGACTACTTGAGAAGAATGTATATCCTGCTGTATTGGGGTGCAGTGTTCTGTATATGTCTATTAGGTTTAGTCCATTTATCATATTATTCAAATTCTCTGTTTCTTCTTTTTTTTTTTTTAAAAGCAATTTTATTTCTTTATTTATTTTATTCCCCTCCATCCCCCTGAGATGGCTCCCTAATCTTGTTTGCTTATTGTGTTTTCTCATTGTCTGCTCATTGTCTGTGTGTTTCTTCTTTTTTTTTTCAGGAGGTACCAGGAATTGAACCCGGGACCTCCCACATGGGAGGTGGGCACCCAACTGCCTGAGCCACATCTGCTCTCTCTCTTTATCTTTATTGATCCTCTGCTCAGGTGTTCTGTGCAATTCTGAGAGAGTTGTATTGAAGTCTTCAACTATTATTGTAGTGACATCTATCTCCCATAAGTTTTGCAAGTGTTTGCCTCATGTAACTTGGAGCATTTTGGTTAGGTGTATTTACATTTATGATTGTTATTTATTCTTGGTGAATTGTTCCTTTTATTAATATATAATGTCCTTCCTTGTCTCTAGTAAGAGTTTTGCTTTTAAAGTCTATTTCATCTGATATAGGTATAGTTACTCCAGCTTTCTTTTTTTGGTTACTGCTTGCGTGGAATATCTTTTTTCACCCTTTCACTTTCAATCTATTGATATCCTTGGGTCTAAGATGAGTCTCTTTTAACAGCTTATATGGTTCATATATTTTTTTAATCCATTCCATCAATCTGTGTCTCTTGATTTTAGAGTTTAATCCATTAACATTCAATGTTATTACTATAAAGGCAGTTCTTTTTTCACCCATTTTGACCTTTGGGTTTTATCTGTCATATTTTATTCTCACCGTTCTTTTTGCACTTTTAGTTACTTTTGCTATTATAGTCTTCATTTCTAGACTCTCTTCCAAGCCTCTGTTTCCTTTCTTTTCAGGCTGTAGCACTCCCTTTAATATTTCCTGGAAGGCTGATCTTGTTACAAACTCTCTCAGTCTCTGTTTATCTGTGAGTATTCTAAACTCACCCTCATTTTTGAAATACAGTCTTGTCAGATTTAATATTCTTTGCTGGCAGTTTTTCTCTTGCACTATCTTAAATATGTTATACCACTGCCTTCTTGCCTCCATGGTTTCTGATGAGAAATTGGCATTTAATCTTACTGGGTATCCCTGGTATGTTATGCATCACTTTTCTCTTGCTGCTCTCAGAATTCTCTGTCTTTGGCATTTGACATTCTGATTAGGATGTGTCTCAGAGTTGTTCTATTCGGATTTATTTGGATGGGAGCATTTGTGCTTCTTGGACACGGATATCTATGTCCTTCAATAAGGTTGGGAAATTTTGAATCATTATTTCTTCAAATATTCCTTCTGCCCCTTTTCCCGTCTCTTCTCCTCCTAGGACACCCATAACATGTATGTTTGCATGTCTCTTGCTGTCATTTAGTTTTCTGAGACCCTGTTAATTTTTTTCCATTCTTTTCTTCATCTGTTCTTTTGTATGTTTGCTCTTGGAAGTCATGTTGTCAAGCTCACCAATCCTTTCTTCTGCCTCCTCAAATCTGCTGCTATTTGCCTCCAGTGTATTTTTAGTTTTATTTACTGTGCCTTTCATTTCTATGAGATCTGCTATTTTTCTATGTATGCTTTCAAATTCTTCTTTGTGCTCACCCAGTGTCTTTTTAATATCCTTAATCTCTTTAGCCATTTCATTGAATCTATTGAGGAGATTTGTTTGAACATCTATAATTAGTTGTCTCTACTCCTTTATGTCATCTGTAGGCTTATTTTATTTCTTTGACTGGTACATATCTTCCTGTTACTTGTAGGGATAGTAATTTTTGTTGGAGTCTAGGCATCTGGCTTATTAGGTGTATTTATTCTGGGTGTAGTTTCTCTTTTTATTTTAGGGCTTTTTGTCCTTTCTCCCTCACTGGTTGTGTAGTAGAAGCTGAGGATGTAGTTGGTACTGTAAGCTATGGGGGGTCAAGCTGCCTGTGTTCTCCCAGGAACCAATGAATCTTCTCCTGTATTTCTCCTCTGCCAGGGGTGGGGCTTAAGAGATTACTGTTCTTTCATTTTCTGAATAAAATTTCAGCTTCAGTAGCAAAATGTCACATTTTTCTAAACCTCGTTAACTATGTGAATGCTTATAATGCCTTTTATTTCTTTCAAACTCTGTGTCTACTTAAGTAATCAAACTTTCTGAGAAATCTTCTGAAAGCATTAATACTATGAATGCCCTGTGCAGTTTAATATATTTTTTAAATATATCCGTTAATTTATTAAACATTGTATTATAAATAATATCATATTTGATGCATGAAGCAATAACTTACTAAATGGCAATATATGATATTTTATATGGATTATCTCTTTTAATGAATATACTTGAAAATTGCTTAGCAAAAGCCTGTAGAAATCATTGTAACCATTCGTTTTCTTTCCATAACATTGGATAATCTTTGGAAATTTGCATTTAACCAGTGTACATTTACTGGATTTTTACGAAAGGCACACATAGGCCAAAAACTGAAACTTGTAGTGAGACCAGTTTCATTCTTGTTAGATTTTATTCACATGTCTGTTGAGTGAATGTTTGTTATATTTGTTATAATGTGTAAATAAAAATTTACACATTAGAATTAGAATTCATTTCTAAAGCCAGTTAAACTGTCATATTGAAGTCTTACAAGACATTTTCAGTTCCTATTCTTTTTGCATTTATCCAAAAGGTTAAGCTAGTTGTCATGACATTAGTGTCATTGGCCTGATTTTCTAACCTAAAATTAGGGGATGAGCTTTCAAAACACATTTCTAAAAGTTTTTTTTTAAAGAATTTTGCCAAGTGACTTCTTTGCTTTTTTAAATTTATTTTTTATATCAATTTTACAAGTTACTCAGTTAACACAAGGTAATAATTACAATAACAATAAATCTGCTTTAGTCCATGGTTATACTCCCCCATTATTTTTGTTCATTCCTCAGTGGGAATTTGGGGCACTGCCCACTCTGACAGCTTCAGGCTGAGAAAGGACATAGATATGCAGCAGATGAATGGAATTGTCCTACTGGTACTTGAAGATGTTCCTTACTTTTGGGATGGAGCTGTTCCATCATCATCATTTTGTTAGTCATTCCAGGCAAGCCTGAGGAACTGGAGAGTAGGAGTTGACTGCATATCTCCTGAGTTTCAAGGCTCAACCAGCATAGGAACAATCCAAAGGTTTAAGAATCTGCGAAACATTTAACAGGTAAATTTAAAATTATAAGTTCAAATAAAAGAAGTGGAAGAATTATAATTACTGGAATTATAAACCAGTATAACTATGTTATATTGGGGAAATAGCGTTTCATGTATACCCAGGTAAAACCTACTGAGGAAGTGTTAATTTCATGAGGCCATGTGGACTGCCCAGTGCCCAGATGTTCCTCTAGGTCTAGGGTCCTCAGGAACTCTTTTGTTTGAGGCTTTGTTTACTATGGCAGTTTGTGAAGTCTGGTTGAGACATGCATAAATGTAACCTCTGGAATGATCTCCCCACTCACTTTGAAATCTCTTAGCCATAAAAACTCTAATTTATTTAATATTTTCCCCTTTTGATCAAGGTCTTTCTCCAAATGCATCCCTGATTCGTGCGTGCTCATTTTCTCTTGGTGCCAGGGAGGCTTATCCTTGGGAGTCATGTCCCATGTTGTGGGGAAGGTAGTGAGTTTATTTATAGAGACTGGTTTAGAGAGAGGCCACACTTGAATAACAAGAAGGTTTTCAGGAGGTAACTCTTAGGCATTAATTATAATTAGGCTTAGTTTCATTATTACAGGAATAAGGTTCATAAATGGAAGCATTAAGATCGAGGGCTTGGCCTATTTGCTTGTTTTCTTTTATTGGACAAGGATTATGTATTCCAGAGCTCTTGGCCATCTTATTTGAGAAAGTAGCAGTACTTCCCAGGAGGGATTTTTAATATTTAGTTAGCTACTGTGAGGGCCTCTATCTATCTGGAAAACATACCTATAGCAGCAAGGATACATTTTTATCCCATTGAAGTATGTATCTATATTATATTCAAGATGCTCAAAGGGCCTTGTCTGTTGGAACACCTGACCCTGTCCCACCTTTATCTTCTTACCAGGGTTATGTTAATTGACAGGTAGAACATAATTTATGTAGCAACATCCCCATACCACCTCCTTTTTGACACTTAACATTGGTGTGGTACTTTTACTACAGTTGTTGCAAGAATATTAAAATATTACTATTAACTATAGTCCGTGTTTTAAATTAAGTGCAATTTTCCCCATATACTGCCCTATTATTAATGCCTTGAGTATTTCACTCAAAGTCCTCAAAGTTCATCCATGTTTTTGCATGTCAGTACTTCATTCCTTCTTATAGTTGAATAATATTCCATTGTATGTATATACCATATTTTGTTTATCCATTCATCTGTTCATGTTCACTTGGGTTGTATTTCCATCTTCTGGCAATTGTGAATAATGTTTCTATAAATATTGGTGTGCTTATATCTGTTTTTGTCCCTGCTTTTCAGTTCTTCTGGGGATATATATAGTAGTGGGATTTCCAGATCATGTGGCAGTTCTACACTTAGCTTCCTGAGGAACTGCCAAACATCTTCCCCAGTGGATATACCATTCTGCATTCCCCCAGTAGTGAATGAGTGTTCCTGTTTCTTCACATCCTTTCCAATACTTGTAGTTTTCTGGGTTTTTTTTAATAGTGGCCAGTCTAGTAGGTGTGAAATTGTATCTCATTGTGGTTTTGATTTGCATTTCTCTAATAGATAGTGATATTGAGCCTCTTTTCATGTGCTTTTTAGCCATTTGTATTTTCTGATTCAAAAAATTTCTATTCATATCTTTTGCTGATTTTTAATTGGATTATTTGTCTTTTTATTGTTGAGTTGTAGGGGTTTTTTATACATGCTGGATATTAGACCCTTGTCAGATACGTGGTTTTCAAATATTTTCTCCCTTTGAGTAGGCTGCCTTTTTATTTCCTTGAAAATCTCCTTTGAAGCACAAGCATTTTTAATTTTGAAGACACCTCATTTATCTAATTTTTTTTTATTGCTTGTCCTTGGGTGTAAGTTTTATGAAACTGTAACCTAACAGAGGATCTCAAATATGTTACCCTACATTTTCTTATAGGAGTTTCATAGTCATGGGCCTTATATTTAGGTCTTTGTTCCATCTTGAGTTAATTTTTGTATGGGTTGTTAGATAAGGGTCTTTATTTTTTCTTTTGTATATGGGTAGCCACTTCTCCCAGCACCATTTTGAAGAGAATATTCTGTCCGAGTTGAGTGGACTTGACAGCCTTGTCTAACATCACTTGGCCATAAACTGTGGTCTGTTTCTGAACTCTCATTTTGATTCCATTGGGTCAGTATGTCTATCCTTGTGCAACACCTTGCTGGTTTCACCACTGTAGCTTTGTAATATGCTTTAAAATTAGGTAGTGTGATTCCTCCAACTTCATTCTTCTTTTTCAAGATGTTTTTAGCTATATGGGGCCCCTTATCCTTTCAAATAAATTTGATGATTGGCTTTTCCATTACTGGAAAAAAGACTTTGGGAATTTGTATTGGGATTATATTAAAGTTGTAAATCAATTTGGGTAGAATGGATATCTCAATGATATTTAGTCTTTCAAACCTTGAACATGGAATGTACTATTTATTTAGGTTTTCTTTCATTTCTTTTAGCAATGTTGTGTAGTTTTCTGTGTACACACCCTATACATCCTCACTTAAATTTATTTCTAGGTATTTGATTCTTTAAGTTGCTTTTATAAATAAATTTTCCTTGATTTCCTCCTCAGATTTCTCATTACTGGTGTATCGAAATACTACTGAGTTTTGTGTGTTGCTCTTATATCCCGCCACTTTGCTGAACTTATCTATTAGCTCTAGTAGCTTTGTTGTAGGTTTTTCAGGACTTTCTATATATAGGATCATGTCATCTGCAAATAGTGAAAGTTTTACTTCTTCGTTTCCAATTTGAATGCCTTTTATTTCTTTTTCTTGCCTAACTGCTCTAGCACGAACTTCTAATACAATGTTGAATAAGAGTGGTGATAGGGGGTGTGAAAGGTTCAGTATATTTTTGTGAATCCCCAAAAGAGAAAGATTATGTTTGTAAACTTAACTATCCCTCTAGGTGTGATACTCTTTGATTGTATTAAATTCATTGAGGGGCCTCTGATTAAGTTTACTTGATAAAATCAGTTTAGGGCTTCTGATTGGGCTGTGTCACTAAGGTGTAACTCAGGTTAAGTCCCTGTCCCCTTGGAAGGCTGACATAAATGTACACTCACTCAAGAAGACACATGAGAAGAGGAGAAAACTTTGTCATTCTGATCCTGCCATGTGACAGAAAGGAGAAATCTCAAACAACTAAGGCCCTGGGGAGAGATGAGCCATTCACCTGATAGTTTGCAGCTGACCTTGGGAAGACAGCCGAGACTGATAAGGCCAGGAAAGAAACCAGCCCTATGCCATAAGAGAGAGGAAGCTGTGAGAGAGAAGCACTATGCCAGCCTGCAGGTGAGAGAAAGGAAACCCAAATGGGAAGGCTGAACTCTTGTAGAGATCAGAAACCATTTTGCTTCAACATGTGGCAACTGACTTTGGTGAGAAAGCAACCTTGAGTTGGACTCTTTAGGGCCTTGAAACTGTAAGCTTTTACTCCAGCTAAATACCCTTTATAAAAGCCAACAGATTTCTGGTACTTTGCATCAACATCCCTTTGGAAGACTAATACAGTGGGCATCCTCTGCTTTTCCAGGATCTTACTGGTCTTTTACCATCGAGTATGATGTTAGCAGTGGGTTTTTCAAATATGCCCTTTATCATGTTGAGGAAGTTTCCTTCTATTCCCATCTTTCTTCCTGTTATTATTTTTTTAATCAAGAAAGGATACTGGATTTTGTTGAATGCCTGTTTTGTGTCAATAGAGATGATCATGTAAATTTTCTCCTTCAATTTGTTAAGGTGGTGTATTACATTGATTTTCTTGTGTTGAACCACACTTGCATTCCTGGGATAAAATTATAGCCTTGATCATGGTATATAATTCACTTAACGTGTTGTTGGATTCAATTTGCAAGTATTTTTTTTTTGAGGATTTTTTCATCTTTATTTATCAGAGAGATTGATCTATAATTTTCTTTTCTTTTAGCATATTTATCTGGCTTTGGCACTAGGGTGATGCTCGCTTCATAGTAAGAGTTAGGTAATGTTCCCTCTTCAATTTTTTTGGAAGAGTTTGAGCAGGATTGGTTTTATTTCTTTTTGGAATTATTGATAGAATTCACCTATGAAACCATCTGGTTAATGGGCTTTCTTTGTTGGGAGATTTTTGATGACTGATTCAATCTCTTTAATTGTGATTAGTCTAGTGAGGTCTTCTGTTTCTGCTAGAGGCATTATAGGTTATTCCTGTGTTTCTAGGAATTCATCCATTTCCTCTAAGTTGTATAATTTGTTGGTATACAGTTATTCATAGTATCCTTTTATGATCCTTTTTATTTCTGTTCATCCATTCATCAGTTAATGGGCACCTGTGTTGTTTCCATCTTTTGGTAATCGTTAATAACAGCAGTATGAACATCATTGTACAGATGTCTGCTCGTGTCAGCACTCTCAGTTCTTCTGGGTATATGCCTAGTAAAGTTATTGCCAGGTCAAATGGCAAGTTTATATTCAACTTCTTTGGGAAGTGCCAAAGCACATGCCAACTGACTTTGTTGAGTTGGACTTTTCATGGCCTGGGAACTGTTAAGCTTTTACCCCAAATAAATCCTCTTTATAAAAGCCAGCACAGTTTCTGGTATTTTGCATTGGCAGCTGTAGCAATTTGACATTGTTAATGAATTCCAAAAATATTTATTTGATTATGTTTGTAAACTGGTTTGTCAGAAGTATCACTTTTAATTGATTAAATTATGATTAGGACTTTGATTGGGCCACATCAGTAGGGCGTTGAGTCCCTGTCCCTTGGTGGGCAGGGACTCACAGAGAAAAGACATGACAAAGGACAGAGTTGCGAGTTTTGAGCTGGAGCCTAGGAAGTGAACACGCAGGAGAAGAACACAGAGGAATAAAGACGGCTCCTTAGAAATGGCAGAAGCCCTGGGGAGTTGTAGCCTGATAGTCTACAACTGGCATTGTGGAGAGAGCATAGCAGCTGAGCCCTGAGAGAAATGGAGCACCTGGAAGAGAGGAACCCAAGAAGCCTGAACTCCTGACAGACGTCGGCAGCCATCTTGTCCCAATACGTGGCAATAGACTTTGGTGAGGGAAGTAACTTATGCTTTATGGCCTGGTAATTGTAAGCTTTTACCCCAAATAAATATCCTTTATAAAAGCCAACAGATTTCTGGTATTTTGCATCAGTATCCCTTTGGCTGACTAATACAGCAGCCCTTTAGCAGACTAATACAGACATCTTTGATAAACAATGGCTAATTAAAAAAATTAAAATATAAGTATTCCCCATTGTTATTAGTTTATCTAAAATTCAAATATATTTGAAAGTCCTGTATTTGAATTTGTTAAATCTAGCAACCCTAAAAGAAAACAATCTCTCTTTCTCAATTTCAGCTTTCAGATGTTGGAGTTAGGGAGTGATTGGCTCAATTTAGGTTATGTGCCTTCTTTGGACTATAAGGCCAGGCATCAGGACAAGGGTCTTCATTTTTTAGAAAAGCAATATATCTATGACCTGGGGTAGAACAGTAGGAGAGGGTAATGGATGAGGACATAAGCAGATTAAGAGCTAGGTGTACACAGAAGTGCAAGAAAGTCACAATGATGTTCTGAGCTCTGGGTCCTATTTTGTTGCTGAGGCCCAGCCCCATTTGTCTTATTGGGTTTTTCAAGATACCTTAGCATCCTTATAACTAATTACTTAAGCGGGATTAAGATGGATACCTGTAATTTGCAACCAAATATCCTTACTATTTCATTCTTAATGATACTTTGTGGGAAGAGGGAAAACTTATTGCAACAGTATCTGCCTGATGACAATATCTTTTGATTTATTTTAGAATGATAGGATCCTGGAGCTTACCAATGCCCTTACTAGATTCTCTACTTTAATCAATTAAAAATTTTGGGATTTTTCAGTGCATTCTGTGAGAGGAAAAGAATTTTCTACAAATCTGGCAAAAAGAAATGCTGTTGCAAACACTGTTAGTCTTGTTCCTCTGTCTCTCTGGTAGAGGATATGGCTTCCTGCTCACCTAGTCAAAGAGCATGTTTTACTTTTTTGAGTCAAATTTCATATTGATCAGAACATTGGTCAGAAGACATACATCCAACAGGAACAAATATGTTCTACACAGAATATTTGGAAACCAATATCTTATGTAATATACTGCTCTGTGTATTTTATAGATGTAAATGAAGAGGAAAATAGTTCCTGATTTTGTGATATCTAGAAACCACTATATGGAATAATTTTTTTTTTTAAACTGTGCCTTTTATACTGCTCAGAACAGTGTATATTTTGTTCCTCAGAATATCAGAAATGGTGAACATATTTTTCTGGACTATGACATATGGCTGTAATTCAGAGAGATAGACATGAGATAGTTGGTCTGTGTAGCCACTTTACATTTAATGTTCAGTATTGTGAAGTTCCATACTTCAAATCTGCATGCATAATGTGTTGCCATGGGGGATTTATAGTTCAGATGTTGTTTACAGGAGTGAAATAAAGGAAAATCTTTTGATCTTGTATTAGTCACTACCCTGCTTATAATCATAGGTAAAAATAAGCAATCAAAAGCATAGACAAACAGTAAAAATGTTTAACTTTTGCTTTATTAAGAAATCAGCCTAAAAACCTATTATTCTGATTTTCATTAATAGAAGAATTGAATTTAGTAGATGGCTTTACATATGGCTGAATGAATTATTAGAATTGTTTTGATCTGCTGTCATAACAGGAGTAGGGACATTAAATATGTTTGCTTTGGGGTTTTAACACTGATGATTCACATGTGTATAGACTTCTACAGTGTAAATCTGAGAACTCTTAAAGAATAATTTCTTAAAAATAGGTGCACAGGAAGCCAAAATTCCAAATTGCAAGTCTTCAAATTTCAGCTGGAATTCTGAATCCTACAATCAGAGCAATCATGGTAAGCACACTTAAATTTCTTTGTAAATTAAAGATAATATAACCAAGGGAACTTAATGACCATCAACTGGATAATTTTAAATAATTATCAACCAATTGACTGATTATATCTTTACTTGGTAGTTTTTTAGAAACAAAAGCTTAATTCAACTTGCCCTTTTAATCTTCCAAATAAGCATAAAAATATTACACTCTCTGCAGTATCTTCTGATTTTAAATTGTGTCCATATTTTTTCCTCAAAAAGTGTTTTTGTTTTTGTTTGATTTCAAAGTCTAGTTACTAATGATTTGATACCAGCCCTGCTATTCATTCATTCAACAGATATTTATCAAATGATGTTCTGGGCCAGGTTCTGAATGAATATATGAAGCATATAAAATATTCTCATCAAGAAACATTTTCTACAGTAGCTGTCGAAGGTGGTGTTGGCATTTAAATATATGCAGTGGATATCAACTTTTAATTTAAAAAGTGGAATCTAAGCTGTAGTTTATATTAGAAAGCTGAAGTAATAAACGTAGGTGAACAGCTGAGGAAGGTTTTCTCCAAGGTAGTAGCCTGAGCTTCACATCCAGATTATTGGAAACATAGGGAAGATTTTGAGAGAAAATAGATTTTAAAAAACTATATGGGGACCTTGGATTTGGTTAATTATGAATCATTGCCGATCCAGATGGGTTTATCTGAAGGAAGAAGAAATAATGGAAACGATTGCTGCTCACTTTTCCCTCCTAACACTCACTGTACATGGATAAAACCAAATATTTCTTTTGGTTCAGCAGTGACTTGTTAGTTTCCTGAGTGAGTCTAAAAATTACAGTGTTTATGATGGCTCTTTCTAAAATTATTTACAACCCAAATCCCAAGTAGTTGGCCTACTAGTTGGAGCTAAGATGGCCAGATTTTTATCTGTGCGCATGATAACAAGTGCCATATTTGTTAGACAATGCACACAGATTTATGAGTGATTTTATAATGATATGGCAGCTTTGTAAAAGAAGGGCTAGTACTTCCATGCGTAGGAACTCTGAGTGAATTTCTGTGAAATGTCAAGAGGATTTGTTAAAACATTTTACTCCAGTTATAAACTAGGGCCCATTAGCTTTTTTTATTTTATTTTATTTTTTATTTAGTTTTTAAGAGCGTGTCAGTTTATAGATATCTACTTATCTTCTCCATCATATATATATGTCTATAAAAAAGTCTATATATCTGTACACAAGGTGAAAGTGGAACTTCTCATGTGATAATCCAAAATACAAATCTGAGTATTAATAAACTGCAGGATCAATCCAAAGTATGAATGTGAAGCCCCCACTACACCATGAGGAGTCCCTACCATACATGGACTGGGGGAAGGCATCAGGGTAGAGTGGCCAGTCACTCCTGACCCTCAGCCAGCCTGGGGAGCTCCTTTTTCTTACCCCCCACTGAGAGCTGGGTGGTGACCCACAGCATCCCCCATGGGCTCCACGTGCCTACCTTGCTGGGGTGTTCAGCTCTGTGCGGGAGGAAGGTTGGGTAGAGGAATGGCAGCCCCAACTTGCTTCTCCTCTAGGAGACAGTGGGGTCCTTACTTTGGGGGCCTCAGAGCCCATCAGCAGGGAGATGGTAGGGTTTCCTGCATAGTTGTCCTCAGAGAACTAGGAGTCCTCCCCCAGCTCGAACAGCATAGACAGGTTGGCCTTCCCCATGTCTTCGGACCAAAGACCTCCAGGAGCAGGGGCTGGGCTGTGTAATGTACCAGTTGCTTTTCTGAGATCAGGCTGCTGTTTTTTGTCTCAAGCAGCCTGGGTGGCTTGGAAGGGGGCGGGGGAGTGGAGCTCCTGAATGCTGGCCAGACTGCTGTCAAGGTCAGACAGACTCATGTTGGGCACTGTCACCAAGGGGCAGATACTGGTGTCCATTCCAAAGCCGTTTCTGGTCAGCATGGTCTGCAGTTTGTCCAGGTTGGAGTCCATGGAGTCCAGTGGTCGCTGAGCTCGTCCCCTGGATGGAATCTGCCATGCAGAGAGAAGGAGGAGGGACAGGGGAAAAGGCCTGTGGGTCAAATTGCCCAGGCAGGCTATGCTGAGGCACTTCTCCAGGGCCTAGATAGGCTGGGGTTTGAGGGTATAGCTCCCAGTGGGAGCTGGAGGTGGGGCTGGGGTGGTGGGTTCGTTCTCACGCTGGATGGATTCCGTGAGGGCAGATGGGTTCAGAGAGGATTCCACGATGGAGGTTGGCTACACAGGGTGGCGCCTTTTTCATGCACACCAGGCCGCTTCTCGACAGGGGCCTCTTGTCTATGCTGGCTGGAGCTAGCTCAGTGATATCAGAGGTAATGCTTTCCAGAGTTGGCAAAAGAGTCTGGGAAACAGAAGCTGGAACTGCTTTAGGCCAAGGATGAAGCCAAGTAGCAAGGGCTGAGCCATGGATGTAAGCCAGGGAGAACTGTTGTCTATAATTTAGCATGAAATGTGCCAGGCTGCCCTCATTTAATCCTGGGGGATCATGCTTTTCCCCAGGATCTGGTTTGACTACACCAGGGCAATTGGGAACTGGATGCACTTGTTGATGATGTTCTGCTTCTGCTAGAGGTTGGCTACCTCCCTCCACAAGGCTTCCTTCTCAGGCTTCATGGCCAGGAGCTTTGAGTCATTGCTCTCCTCTTGCCCTGTATCAGCTGCACTTCCAATCAGCAGCTTGGTGACACTATCCTGGTGAATCTTTATGTCTTCATTCTTTAGGGTGGACACACTGGTCACTTTCCTTTTGATGTTCTCCAGCAGTTGCTCTTGGCTTTGCAAGAAGCACAAGTGCTGGAACTTGGGTTTGTCTTGCCTTGGCTTAACTGCCCTGCTCGATGTGTACCACTTTCCAGAAGCTGTACATGTTAATCTGCCATGTTGTTGTGCTTGAAGTACTTGGGCAGCACTTCCTTGGCAATCTTGTCTTGGTTGAGCACGTGAAAGCTGGTCCTGCCTGGGCCCCAGCAGAAGAGCGCTTCAGTGTCTGGGTTGCTCACAAGGGTCCACAGCTTGGTGAGGAAGGTCCGGACATTCCTGGATCTTGCTTTGCCAGGGTCCATGGGCAGATTAATGTTCGACAAGGCAAGGAGAAGGCTGAGATAACAACTGCTATGAGGGCTGACGAATGCACTAACACTGCTGCTGCAGCTACCCACTGTGTATTCAGCACTGGGACCTAGCATGGCTGCCATGATCATGATTTGCATTCCCAGCCCATTAGCTTTATAAGAAGGAATGGAGAAGCCAGCAGATGTTTCACTTCAACAGTTCTGGACATTGGTACTGACTCTGGGATAAGAAATGAGCTGAATAAAGAGAGCCAAGTCCATATTGTACAAGCCAGGGAGAATATTTGGCATTCAATTCTAACAGCTTCTAGGAAAGTTAATCATTATTTATCTCTACATATCTGTATGTTTAAGTCCAGTTCTCATTCATATATCTACTCTGGTGGCCATATTCTTGGCATTTGCAGATGGTAGCGGTGGTTGGTTGAAAGAATGCAAAAAAATACTTACATGTAAAGTGATTTAAACGCGTAATCTGTTTTAATTTTCATATCAGCTTCTAGGGATATATAATTTCCAAAATGAGCAAACTAGGTTGAAGCAACTTGCTAAAGGCTGTAGTGGACAGTAGTGTTAAGAATGCATTAAAAATGCATTAAAAACTCTGGGTAAAAACTCAGCAACTGAAATGATATTACCTGGCTTGAGTCTGAATTTTTGAATTATAAAGTGTAGTATCTTTGAGCAAGTACCCTAACTGCTTTAAACTTATATTATTATTTTTATTGCCTTAAAATATTTAACAATTTTGCTTTTAAATGAGATGATGCATGAGAACTAGATACCACAGTGCCGGTCAGATAGAAAACACTAAATACGTTTTAGCCCCTATTAGTATTTGAGAACTTAGGCCACTTTGAAACACTTGTGTGAAACCAATGAGTTGCATATCAATTCTTAAGGCATTTCATTACAGAAGGATTCATTACACATGTTTGTGTAATGGGAAGATGATGTTGGGACATGTATCATATGATTCATTTTAAAGAAACTCAAGTTTTAAATTCTTGGAATGCATCTATTATATGAGACTACCCTTGTCATGGACACAAAGTTGATAAAAATTTTTATAGAGGCTTATTTTTATTCATTTCATGTTCAGTATCACATAGCAGTTGAGAACAATGTTAAATACAAGTGGTGAGAGTGGACTTCCTTGCCTTGATCTTGATTTTGGGAAAGTACTCCATCTTTCATCATTTTATTTGTGGCTAGTGGTAGGTCTTATATAAATTTCCTTTTTCTGTTTAGTGGTTGCCCTAGAGATTATAATATGAATTCTTGACTTATTAAGATTTATTATAAAATATTAAATTTACTATGTTTTGGAAAATTTCAGGACTTTGTAACACTTTAAAGCTTTTTACCCTTTCTTCCTTATAAGCTGTTTGAAAAAAAAACCTGTTTATATTTAAAACAAAAAATACATAAAACCACTGACATAACTCAGATTTAAGGAAATAATAATTCAAAGCTTTAAAGGATCTACATTTCCAGAAAGCGTGCCTATGGTGCATTTGATCTCTTTCAAGTCTATAACTTCTACAGTTATATGTTGGGAAACTTGCTCAAGCAAAGCCATTGTTTATTTGTAAAGTAAATTTAGGGAAACTTCATCACAACAAGTGACCCATTGATCAAACCAGTTCTTCATTCTGGTAAAGCCTTACAGTCAAGTAGGACTCATGCATTAATATAAAAAGATTGAATAAGTAGATATTAGTATTAACAGGAAGAGGGTGTGATTCCAGAGAACCTCACACAATTTCTGCTGGCATCATTTTAAGGATAATGGCTCCAACTTGTGTCTGTGGCAGAATATCATCTTTCAGATTAAAAGATTGAATGCTTATTCATTAACAGGGCCACTAAGGATCCAATGTTGGCATTAAAATCTAAATAAGGAGGAAGATGGCACCAGAGGAGGCAGCAGGGCTCAGCTCTATCACAGAAACAATGGAGAAAGGGCCAAAAGCTGTCTTGGGGGTCGGCAAACCAGGACAGTGATGCACAACCCTCAGGAGGGCAGGCGAAAGAGAGATGAAGAAATGAAATGATAATTGTGAGTTACTGAACCCCTGCAGTGGCCAGGAAGGGCACCCATTTCCCCACTTCAAGGTGTGCAGCCTAGATAGAACCTGTGGCCCACTGCAGACGACTGAGAGGGGAATGGACGTATTCCTTCTGAGAAAAGGGAGAGTATGGTGGAGGGAGGAGAGTGGTTTCTCTTCAGTGAATTTGGCCAGCAGAGCCTGCTTTGAATCTTGGTTATGCCCAGACTAGAAACATGAGCAAGCTGAGGTTGGGAAAAACACTTCTGTGGAAAGGTTTTCCGATGAGTGCCATCTGCTGGCTGGGTGGGAAACTACAAGAGAAAAACTACTTTTAGGTCTGTAGCAGTTTGGTATGATTTATGAATTCCAAAAATAGATATTGGATTATGTGTGTAAACTGGTCTGTTCCTCTGGATGTATTAGATTGTATTAACTTCAGAGATTTCACTTTTACTTGATTAAATTTTGATTAGGGCTTTGATTGGGCCATGTCAGTAGGACTTTGAGACCCCGCACCCTTAGTGGGCAGGGACTCACAGAAAAAACTACATGGCAGAGGAGGGAGTTGGAGTTTTTGGATGCTGGAACTCCTTGAAGTAAACACACAGGAGATGAATAAAGAGGAACAGAGATGGCTCCATAGACACGGCAGAGGTCTTGGGAAGATAGAGAGCCTCATAGTCTACAGCTGACCTTGCGGAGAGAACAGAGCAGCTGAGCCTGGAGAAGAACAAGCCGTGGGAGAGAGACAAGACTTATCCCAGCCTACAGCTGATATTGGAAGAAGCTGGGACCATGGAGCCTTAAGAGGAAGAGGGAGGCTGAACCCTTGCAGATGTCGGCAGCTATCTTGCTCCAAGATGTGACAACAGACTGGTGAGGAAAGTATGATGAGGGTATGTATAACAGTGATTTTGGTGGTGGATAACAATTGTGGTTAATAGTATAAATATAAGAATGCTCTTCTTTTACAAAGTGCTGAGAATATGGTGATACATGGGAAAATTACAAGTACTGTAACTAATGGATGATAATTAACAGTGATATTGTAATATTTTTTAACAATGGCAAGATGTTTTTTCAGTACTAAGGAACAACAATAGAGGGGTATAAGAGGGTATGGGATTTTTCCTTTTGTAGTAATGGAAAATAAAATAAAATTGATGGAGGTGATGACAGCACAATGGATTGTACAAAGGAAGGAACTGCATAATACAGGGAATCCAGTGGTTGAAAATGAACTCTGGTTAACGGGACAAATATGAGAACATTTTCTCCTGATTGTTAACAAATATGTAATACTAATATAGGGTATTAATAATTGGGTGGGTTGGGGGAAAATACAGCAAACGTAAGATATGGGCTAAATATTAATATAAGTATAAATATTTTGACAATGCTGTTTCATAGTTTGTAACAAATGTTTCACAGCAATGCAAGGTGTTGGTGGTGGGGAGTTAATATGGGAGCCTTGTGTGATGATATGCATGTTTGCTTTGTAAATTCACAAATTTACCTATACACTTATTATTTATGTATGTTCGTGTGTGAATGATATACTTCAGTAAAATTTTATTTTAAAAAATCTAAATAAGGACAGTATAAACTCTCTGAAAGTTAGAGTAATCATGCTCACAATTGTAAAGCAAAATAACTAATTGCACCTATAAAAACTAAGGCATATGTCCGTTGTTCATCCTTAACTATTTCAGCACTAAGAAGGAAATCTGAAACAAAAAAAATGACAGCAGTAAAAGACAACACTATGATTTGCAATGTGCTGCTCCTTTTAGATGTCAGTGTTTTTTACATCATTGGATGTAGTTATGTCTGAAACTAATGATGTGTGTTCAAGGGTACTTTTAACTATTTATTTATTTATATTGGAGAAGTTGTAGCTTTACAGGAAAATCATGCAGAAAGTACAGTGTTCCCATATACTTTACCTCACACACCCAGTTTTTCTTATTATTGACACTTTGTCTTAGTGTGATAACTTTTGTTACAATTGAAGCAGTATTTTTATAACTATACTATTATCTTTGGGGTTCATTTTTTTAAGGGAATGGTATGGAGGAATCTAAAATTTAGCAGACTTCTTAATAAAGTGTTATGTGCAATTTGTATTTTAAGAAAATTATATTTTGTACAATTTATATTATATGAGAATGCCAAGAATAACTTTTAAATATTGTAGAGGGGTGATGAATAGGTACCCTCAGATATCTCATAAATAGTATTGATGGCTTGTGTGAAAGCTGACTATTCTATCTGGTCTTGCTTATCACAAATAATTTAGTCTCTGAATAAAATATGTTTTCAGTAAAACTGTTTCTATAAATTATCTCTAAAATTGGTGATTCCAGTAAAGACTGAAAACATTTCAAAATTGTATTTTTGCCTTGCCTTTTCCAAATAAGTAGCCTGAAATAATTGTGAATAAAATAGGTAGTAACTCTCACCATGATCAACAGTGATGAACAGGTTTCCCAGATTCCTACAAACTAGGAAGTAGGAATTATATTGACTTCCAGAATTGCAAATAAATAAATGAAATGTTTTTCAGTAAGTAGTTGTAATAGTTCTTCTGTTCATTTTGTTGAGTCTGGAA
This sequence comes from Cabassous unicinctus, assembly GCA_029593785.1. Taxonomy (NCBI): domain Eukaryota; kingdom Metazoa; phylum Chordata; class Mammalia; order Cingulata; family Chlamyphoridae; genus Cabassous; species Cabassous unicinctus. The sequence continues at coordinate 251 of JAQZBX010037609.1, read as the reverse complement.
AGGCTAGTTTATGTTTGTATCAAATAGCGCAATTCAGCACACAATGTAGGGTGATATGCAGTCAGTGCCTGCTCAAGTTACAGGTAGAAAAGATGTGAAAATCCACTGATACACCAGAGAGAAGATGGTTAGGATTCTGCAACATAGAAGCCAATATGAGCACAGAAAAATGGCCAACTCTTGTGGTTTTTTTCCTCTTTCCTCATTAAATTTTTGAGTTAATTTTTTATTTTTAAAGAAGCTTTAGATTA
>JAQZBX010037608.1:6545-23841 GCA_029593785.1 Cabassous unicinctus | reverse complement strand
GACTCATTTGTGAACAGGATCTTCTAAGATCCTATTTAGGTATGGCCAAACTGAATTACGGTGAGCCTTAATGCCTATTACTGGAGGGCTTTTGAAGAGAAGCCAGGAGTCAGAGAAAGCCATAGGGAGAAGCCAGAACTCAGCGGAACCTGGAAGACCAGACACAAGGATGGAGAGAAAGCCAGGCAAGCAAGGAACCACAAGGACTGTGGCAAGCCAGCACCAGAACACTACAGGCTTTGGGGAGAAAGCATTGCCTCAATGACACTTTGGTTTTGGACTTCTAGCTTCTAAAACTGTGAGCCAATAAGTTCTTGTTGTTTAAGCTAACCTATGGTGTGGTACTTGTCATGGCATTTCTGGCAATGTAAGACACACGTATCCAAGTACAAAAATGATTTGGAAGGTAGTATAGCAAACTGCCAGTAGGGACTGCTCATGAGAAGGAGGGAAGAAACTGGGTCTGGAGGTGGGTGACTTTGGTAGATTGAATTATGTACCCCAATGTAGACATGTTCTTAATCTTAATCGACGTCCCTGTGGGTGTGAACCCACTGTAGACAGGACTTCTTGTAGATGACTTTTTCAAGGTATGGCCCAACTAAATGGGAGTGGGTTTAAATTGGGGTTACTGGAGAGGCCTTACATAGGGAATCTGGAAGTCACAGAAGTGAGAAAGGAGAGTACATCACCACGTGACATGTGGCAGAGATGAAAGCCAAGGAACCCCAAGGATTATGGCAAGCCACCCTCAGAATGCTACCAACTCCGGGAGGCAGTAGGTCTTCTAGCCAAACAAAATAAATTCTTACTGTTTAAGGCAACCCATTTTGTGTATTTGTCACAGCAGTCTGGCAAACTAAGATAGTGACTAAGGGGATTTTAACTCCATCCCCCCAAAATTAAACAAAAATTAAAACACAATATCTGTTTACATTGGCAGGCAGAAACTAGTTATTTTATTTATTAATTTTTTTGTGATTTTTAAAAACTTCTCAAAAGTACCATTAATAAAGGAAATCATCATTTATTCCCAACTGGGGGAATGAAATATTGCAATTCTGCCTTCCTGTGTGTAGCACATGCAATAAGGATTAACTTGAACTGAAAAGGGTTGGAGAGGGTTAATGTCAGCAGAATTTGGGATAAAGATATGTAAAAAAGTGTATAAGATGTGGCTATAACTGGGAAAAATATCCAGAAGTGACCCCTTTGCAACACATTCAAATGTTTTTGGAACTGCAAAAAGTTAATAAAACAATGTTCTCAGAGTAGCTTTAAGTAAAAACTTGTTGAATTGGCAATGCATGATGATTGATGCTAATTGCATTTTTAATAGAATTATTGTTTGGTATCTAGGAAAAGGAAATGATTAGCAGGAAATAAATTATTTTTTTAAGTTAGGACTGCATTTCAGGTTGGTCCTGACTGTGAATGGAAATCGCCTCATTGAAGATCTTTCTGCTGTTCAGACGAGCAGCCATGGAGCCCAGGAACTTAGAGACTCAGAGGGGAAGCCATTCACTTACAGTTTTCAAAGCAAAGGCAGGATCTGAGGAAGTAAACATTTCCACTCAATAATGTTCAGAAAGCCAGAGCCCTCACTGCTTTCATCACCAGAGTAAAGAATCCACAGACCCTGCTGGAAATCATTTTAGATTTCTTTTAAACTGAAATGATTGAGATAGTTAAATTATGATGTGATCACAGATTTCTGTATCTTAGGATCCTGTTATTGGTACACAGCATTAAAGCTGTTTCATTAGGAAATTATTCCATGGGTTATTAGTATTGATTCTGCATGTGATTCTGCACACAGTGTACATAATAGGTACAGATTCGACACCTGCTGCTCAGTAAAGAGGTGTTAAACAATTTCCACACAGAAAACCACATTAGCCTTCTCACTCGTTTTCCAACTACCTTCTCCCCCAGCTCCAATCCATCTCTCACTCTGGTGCTAGATAAAACCTCTCAAGGCATCTCTGATGATATCGCTCCCTTTCTTGGAAGCTTTCAACAGTACCTCACCTTCCAGTGAATTAAGAAGCCCCCTCACCCTGTGCCCACGCTCTTCTCTAAGTTATTTCCCACCAACTACAGCATGCCAGGTGACGTGGCTTACCTCTGGTCACTTACTTTGGAAATTTCCCACCTTTGCTCTCTTTCCCCCTTACCTGTCACATTTCTCCCCTTCAGTTTACCTGCCAATATGGTAGACATTTCAAGGATTACCTCAAAATTCATGGCTTCCATGAAACTTCTTAATTCCAGCCAATAGAAGCACTCTGTACTTCTAATGAAGCATTTGAAAATTGTTATCTGCATAATATTTACAGAATTTTGAATATTAGTTTAGCCCTCCTCACTCTAAGCTTCTCATAGTCATATTTTTATTCCAGTGTCTTATAAATAGCAGGTGCTTAGTAAATGTTTAATTAATTGTTACCTGAAGGATTATACCACCGTTACGGAGAAGTTGGCCCCAGTCAGATATTAGCTGACCTGAATTCAGTTGTTAACTTTTCTTTTTTTTCCTTTTTTTTCTTTTTGTCAACTTTTCAAGTATCTTAGCAAACTGGAAACTAAGCAAGTGACTTTACGACCCGGCACATACGTTCTGTAGGCAAATTTCCTGGAATGGGCTCAGGTACAAACATGTACTTGTTTTCTTGCTACTGCATGTGGAAGACCTTATCAGTGAAGTGCTGAGACCTCCAAGAGCTCTCATGCCATAGGATGTGGCCAATGTCCTTGGTCTGGGACATAGTTTTTAATGTTTAAGGAGAATAATTATACCAATTTTCCATGAGAAAGAAATACTTCCTGGATTAAAATCTAAAATAAATTGCTCATGTGGAGCTTCTCCTAAGGGTAGTAGATGCTGCTCTCAACACCACCACATGCAGCCATGGGACTCTAGTGAGGTTCTTCAGTAAATTACAGAGGCAGATTCTATACAAGACTCATCTCAAGGCCCAGTATAACTCAGGACAAGTGCATTTCTCTGAGGGATTAGCTTCATGTGAGGGTAGAACCCCAAATGCTTAGAAGAATGGAAAACCTCTGTCAAAAAGTTCTCCAAAAACATTTCCTTCTTTAAGCAGGCTTCAGAAATAAGGTGCAAAGTATACAGGTCATAGTTGGATTTTTATGAGTCCATGAAAGATTCTTCATTGTTAATTGAGGGTGTATTATTAATTATAAATTGGCACTTAATCATGTTGTGTGCCAAATCATCATTATCATTACCACCACCACCATCCTCACCCTTATCCTCAGAAAATATCTATTTAGTGCCCACAGCTATAGGTGCAGAGTTGCTGATTAATGAACATAAGTTGAATCAACTGTGCTAGGAGCCAGTTGAAAGTAAACCTCAACTTATTTCTGTTTGGGAGTTGACCATTAAGTAAGTGCTAAAGATATAGCCAGAGATAAATAGAATACTCCATAATCAAATGCATCAGCATGAAATACCAGCAGAGGAGAAAATGGTCCTAGGAATGGTATCCAAGTAGAAATTCAGAAAGTTTTCAAATGACAGGATGAAGGATGGTCAGAAAAATATATTTTAGACAAAGCAGAGTTTGGCAAAGTCCAGGCCCACAAAATGATAAAAATGGATATTTCTATAAGTATTATTTCATTTTATCCTGAAAGCAGTCCCACCTGATAGAGATTATATTTTCTTTATGGAAAGAGTCTCAGAGTAGCTAAGGAAAGACCCCAAGTTCCCAGGACCAGGACTAAGAATGTTTTCTGACTTCAAATCCAAAGCTATAAGAGGTCTCTCCTCCCCCTCTCATTTCCGTTACCGACATGTTTCAAAACTGATGAATATTAGACAGTGAAGAGCAGAACTTCCATTTGTTAGCTGGCCTCCTCACCACCTCAGCCAGTCCACTTTGTTTTGCAGGTGCTTGTCATCTTTTTCTTCTTCATGCCAATCCATAAAAGTAGAGCACAGGGCAGGACATCTAATAGGTATTGGTACTTGTGGATTGATTCTTCCATTTGGAGAATGAGATAAAGAAGCATTCTCTGAGGAATATTACAATCACTCCTAACAAAGCAAGAAAAAACCAATTTATATTTGATCTGTCCATTAGGAGTTAGATTCAACTGTATCAGAGACCAGAAATAATTGTGGCTAAACCAAGATAGAAGTTTATTCTTTCTCATGCAAAAGACATCTAGGAGTAGGCCATCTGAAGCTGGTACAGCAAATCCATGGTGTCATCAGGACCCCAGATTCTTTCTGCTTCCTCAGTCTGTGCACTGGCTGCTAGCTTTTGTATCAACCCATGGATTGAGGTGGCTTTTGGAGCTCCAGCCAAATCAGGTTGGCAGCAGGAGGACATGGGGGAGTGGGATATGTCACTCAATCTCCCTTTTTTGAGGAAGGCTTTCCACTGGGTCATATAAGGCTTTGATTTATATCACATTCCACAGAACCTGGCAACAAGGCTGCAAGGGAGGCTGGGAAATGAAGACTTTGTTCCTGGTGGCCATGTGCCAGTTAGAAATGGAGGCCATGCTACTGAGGAAGAAGGGGGGGAAGCGCAGATCTGGTAGGTCCCAAGCAATCCTTTCCCAAATGATTTGGAATAAATGACTGTGATTAGGATTTCTAGTTTCTGGTGATTATAGGCTTAGGAGACCTTTTCTTCCAACTTGCTCTCCTTAATGACTACCTTAAATAGTTTTCTCACTTAGGTTACCATTTCTGGGTTGTTTCTACTCTTTACCTCAGTCAGATCTCTATAAATCTCATTTCATATGTTCTCATAGGAAAATAAAAGCAAAAGAAATGATTATCATCCAATTTCTTTGTTCACACAACTATGGTTGATCAAAAACTCTTTCTCAAGTAACTTGGAATAAATTTAACCTGGTATTTTTTACTTGCTTAATATTATTTCTTAATTTTTCATTTATAGTCTTCATTTATTTGTATTTTGAAAACTGAGTACAGTTTCCAAGCCTACTTGAATTTATATCATTGTTTTCATGTTTAATTATTGCATAAGTTTAAAATTACTTTCAAATTTCCCATGCCAAATTTAATTATGTCTTGATTTAAAACCACTTTTAATGAAAGAAGATAAGAAAGACAGCCATTTAGTTATTTTTAGCTTCTAAATTTTACTCCATGGCAAGGATTCTTGATTCTTTTGAAGTTAGACACAAAAGGAAAACTGCATCCCACACATCACAAGGTAGATTAGAAAACATTTTGAATCCCCTTTTTCCTTCATTCTTTTTTCTTGTTAAAAATATATTCTTAGGGAGTGGATATAGCTTAGTGGTTGAGTGCCTGCTTCCCATGTATGAGGTCCTGGGTTCAATCCCTGGTACCTCCACAAAAAAAACACATATATTCTTTCCTTCAGAATTCTTTTCATATTTTTCCTCCTCTCAAAAGACAATTCCTTACAAATGCATAGACCTCTAGAATTTTCTCCCACCTGTTAAAGACATTCAACACTATTCATCTGTCATCCTTTAAAAATTATTATGGAAAAAATGTCTAATTTTGATTATTGGCAAAATGAAATACCAAGAATTTTTCAACCCTAACTTAACAGTTTCTTTTTTGCATATTTTCTCCCAATACCACATTTTGTTTAATCTAAGATATATCATTATTTTATGTGGCACTAAGAAAGAAAAAGTTATTCCAACTAAAACACTAGACAACATTGATTGTAGGATACATTGTGATTCCATAGCTGTTGACATGCTAAAACTATGTCTTTCAGTATTGAGAAAATTTGGATTTGTCTACATGAATACATATTTTTACAGTTAAAATTATAGAACACAGGTTGCTCTATTCCTTTTTCACTCCAACTGCAAACCATAAATAAACATTTCCCATATTTCTATCTTTACTTTATAATTACCATTTTAATGACTACATAGTTTTCCATCAAATTGATGTACTGTATTTTACTAAATCATCTTGCTATTGTTTTGCATATAGGGTGTTCCTCAGTTTTTGACAATAAATATTTTATGTATGTAAATTTTTGCTACCGCTGAATAATTTATTTGTCTCAATTCCCAGGAGAATTTTCTGGATCAAAAGATCATGAAAATTTGTACGCTATTTTCACATTGTTTGCCATAAAGTCTATACCAATTTCCAGTGCCACCAGCAGTAAATGAGCATCCCAGTTCCACAGGAACCACCTCGATGTTGAGAGCAATGAAAAAAAAAACCACTCCAGATATTTTCTTGTTCTAAAATGCTTCATGGATGTTATTTACTTTATCTTTATTTGAACTACTAAGGGTGAACATTTCCCCATTGTTGTTTATTAAATTTTGCCTTATTGAAGCTTATTTACCAATCGCCTATAGTTTTGGTTTCTGTCACTTCTGTTTGGCACTGGGACAGTTTTAAAGATAATTGCTCTGTTGGTATCGTAGAAAAAAATCTAGTTTTTATTTTAAATAAGTTCCAAGATTGGCAATTATAGAATGAGAGTGGTGTGAGAAAAGAGGTGATGGGACCCCTGGCTTAGTGGGAAGACTGGGAGTTTCCTGGACCTGTATTTTCAGCATCTTTATATGGCTTTGTTTTCTCTCTTCTCTGAAGAGCAAGGATGATGGCCGTAGAGAGAGCTACTGTAAAATAAAGACTTTGATATTAGGCCTACTGAGCTTTAATTCCTGTTCTCACATGTAGTAACTGTATGACTTTGAGCAAATTCCTTGAAGTCTCATCTAAATTAAGTGGGGTATTAATCTTCTCCTAATAGGGTGCTAGGAGCATGGCATAAGTTAACGTATGTGGAGACCTGCGTGGAGCCTCGTGTGTAGTCATCCACCTCATGGTCCCCTGGGCTGCTGCGGATGCTGGCTCAGGCCATGCACTGCAGGAGGGCACACATCTAAGGGGAGGCCATTCAGAGAAATACTCATGGTGGCCTTATATATTATGATAATATAATAGACTTGTAGAATTTAATTATGACTGTCTTGTTCTAACTAAATCAGTCTAATATGACAATATTTCATCAGATGGAAGTAAAGTTTCTTTAGGAAAGGGGACTTTTTCTAGTTTGTAAAAGTTACCATATAGGGTACCTTTTCCCATTTGAGGGTCATAAATGGAAGAATTAGAGCACACCTTCCCTTTGCGGATGAAACAAATGATCCTGGCGTGATGGAAGGGGTGTCCAGCGCAGCCCAGCCTGTCAGTGGCAGAGCCAAGACCTGAGCTTCTGTCTTGGCCTTCACCTTTCCACTGGAGGACAGCTGGCTGCTCTGATCCTGGGAGCAGGAGAGGATCCTTGCTTTCCCTAATTCCACAGGTGGTGACTGGGTCCTAAGAAGACTTGATCCTGTGAGGCACTCCATCCTGACAGGAGAAGCAGATGATTATCCGGGGTGCAGGGTGCAGGGGTTTGCTTGTATGTACCACATGATTTCATAGTGATGGAAAATCTCATGTTTGGGGGACTCCAGAAGGTTGTGCATGGGGATTGCTTAGCCCTTCTCCTGTCCTGGACAGATAGCTCAGAACGGAGAGTAGAAATTGCTGAAGGTGTTTATCATTCCGAGGTTCTTGATCTATCATGGGTGTTTGGTCCTGCAAAAAGGGGCCTGATGTGCTTTGCAGTTGAATCGTGGAAGAGCCAGAGGTCAAAATCAGACTAGATGTAGCCTGGATCATGTCAAAGCACCAGGAGATTCATTTAAATAGACTTCCCTCCTTCTCTTTGTCTCTCCCTCCCTCCCTCCTTGTTTTCTTCAATGATGATTGCAAAGAAGATGGCATGCCTAGGTTATCCTAGGTGAGTTTTTCCTAAACTGGGAAAAACAGTTCTACAGAATGTTAATATGAGGACTATGGGAGAAGTGTTCTGTAGGAAATGAGTTTGGGAAATGCAGCGTTAAGTGACAGTGGACAGGTTTCTTTACTGAAGGATTTCTCAGAAGCTTTATGGGTCTTTCCTCAAAGGCCTGCTCAGGGAGGCCTTCCATAACTACCCTAAAGTCGAAGTCTTCTCCCCCAATACCTCATATGGCTTTCCCGATGTATTTCTATAATACTTATCACCATCTAACATCTATATGTTTCACTTATGCATGCATTTTATTTTCTATCTTTTTCACTAGAATAGAAGTTCCATCAAGGCTGAGATTTTTGTTTGTTTTGTCCACTGCTCTTTCTCAAGTACCTAGAATAGGACTTGCTGTATATTAGGCTCCTTATAAATATTTGTTGAAAGAATGAATTACAATGCTAATGTGTATTGTGAATTTCTAAATCCACAATTCCCAAACTTATTTCTTCTGTGGAATCCCGTCTTCCTTTTTTCATTGTTAATAGTACCAGAATGGTGATTTTTGAAAACAGTACATTGTATGAAGATGTATGCAAACATCTCAGGAGCTATATTATCACTCTGGTTCCCACTGTTGCTAAGGTCTCAATATACAGAAGGCCACATGGAGAATAGGAATAATGTTTTATTCAGGATACAAGAGAATTCTAGGGACCCATTGTAAGTGGGTGTTCACTACTCCATATGTCTTTCTTTGTGCATATCTCAGATTTATCTTTCCTAAGTGAGTGGATTTGATTAGTCACTTTTCAGTCTGGAGCATCCCCATGGCAGAGCTTCTATTCAGGCCACCCCATGGATGGCAGGCTTTCCTCATATCCATCTTTCCACGTTTGCCTCTGACTCAGGCACTGTTTCTTGATCTGATCAGTTGTGGCCAAGGTAAGAGTGCTGCATATTAAGAAGCATTGCTCCCATATAAAAAAAGAAACATCCGTGAATACTTTTCTTAGACGTGGGCAGTAGGTACTCAGTGTTTCTTGGTCTGTCCAGCAGACATTTTTTTTTGTAATCAGTTACCTTTAGTACAATATCCTGTGCATGATGAGGGGTTGTCAAATATGTATCACTCACAACATGCTCTCAATCTGGACAAGAAACCTTATAGGGAAAGATCCATATTGCAGAGCAAACAAAGTTATCAGTGGGATGAAGTTTTATGAATGAGTCATATATCAATGGCTCTTTGTTTTTCTTGTTACACAATTCACATTTGTGGTACACAGAAAATGGCTCTCTAAAGATGTCCACATTCTAACTCCCAGAACCCATGAGTAAGTTAGGTTACATGCCAAAGGGAAATTAAGGTGGCAGACAGAAGGAAGGTTGCTAATCAGCTGGCTTTAATATAGGGCGATTTTCCTGAATTATCTGGGTAGGCCTGATATAATCACAAGGTCCTTCAGTGTGGATGAGGGAGCAGAAGAGGAAGTCGGAGTGATGCAATAGGTTGCTGGCTTTGCAGATGTAGGAAGGGGTGAAGTGCTAAGGGAAGTGAGCATTCTCCAGAAGTTGGAAAGGGCAAGAAAATGGATTCTCCCCTAGAGCCTCCAGAAAGGAAAACACCCCTGCCAACACCTTGATTTTTTTAACCCAGTGTCATGGGTTGAAGCTGTAAGTGCCCCAGAAAAGTATGTTCTTAAAGATAATCCACTTCTGTGGCTGTGGACCTATTGTAAGTAGGATCTTTTGGTGAGTAAGATCTTAAGTTAAAACGCGACCCATCTCATTCAGGGTGGGTCTTAATCCTCTTACTGGAGTCCTTTATAAGAGAAGGAAATTCAGACAGAGAGAGAAAGCCATAGAAGCAAGAAGCTGGAAGCAGTGAAACCCAGAAGAGAAGGGAGAGACCAGCAGACGCTGCCATCTGCCTCGCCAGGTGACGGAGGAGTCCAGGATCACCGGCAGCCAGTCTTCAGGAAGAAAGTATCATTTTGCTGATGCTTTGATTTGGACATTTTCATGGCCTCAGAACTGTAAGTTTGTAATTTAATTAATTCTGATTGTAAAAGCCAACCCATTTCTGGCATGTTACTTTTGGCAGCCCAGCAAACCAGAACATCCAGTGAGATCCATTTTGGCCTTCCGAATTACATAACTTTGGGGTAATAAATTGGTGTTGTTTTAAGCCACTACATTTGTAATACAACATTCATTGCAGGTAAATTAGAAAATATAAAGAAGAAAGAAGCAAATAAAAATCGCCAAATACATTCCTATCTGTCTGCTGAGAGGACCTAGAAGCTGTGGCACTCCAATAGGAAAGAATATTAATAGCACCTGTGCCCAGATTTTGGTATGGAAAGAGGAATATAGTAACTCTACAGTGGAGAGACCTGACAGACACTACTTTAACCAGGAAATACAAAATATGAGCTTGGAGTATCTTACAGTACCAGAAAGTAAGGAAAAACTCAAAAAGATTCTGACAGGGGTATGTCAAAGGATTGCAGGAACCGAATGAAAGTTTTTGGTGGCCAAAGCTGGGAAAATATGAGCAAAAAAATAAATAACATAGTATTGCATTATAATCCAAAGTATAAAATTAATACCCATGGGTCCATACTGATGTAAATACATGATTGAATAAATAAATACATTGGGAAGAAAAGACATGCAGAATTCCAAATAAATTTATGCTGATAATTCACTCTCAAGGATGTGGAGAATAATTCCCCACCTCTTAATTGTAGGCTATATTTAGTGATTTCTTTCCAAAGAGTATATTCTGGAAAAAGGCAGAAAAAAAAAAAAAAAAAAGAACTTTACAGTGTAGAAACCTGAAAAACACTACCTCAGCTATGTGATCAAGTTTAGCATCTCCTGTGAAAAGTCATGTTGATGGCATGGACCTCCTGATCCGATGTGATGAGAAGGCATTTCACCTCTGTGGTCTTATTCTCCAAACCCCATAACCCCAGTCGAATCTTGAGAAAATAGTCAAACCCAAATTAAGGATAGTCTATAAAATACTTGACTGGCACATCTTGAAACTGGCAAAGTCATGAAAAACAAAGAAAGACCAAAGGAAACTAAGGAGATGTGATGGATAAATGTAATGTGGTATCCTGGATGGGATCTTGGGACAGGAAAAGGACATCAGTGGAAAAACTGGTGAAATCCAAATAAAGTCTGGAATTTAATAGTAATGTACGAATATTCATCTTAGTTTTAAACAAATGAGTCATACTTAGGTAAGATGTTAACAATAAGGGAAACTGGGTAAAGGGTATACAGGGACTTTGTAACTTTTTTGTAAATAAAAAATTATTCCCTAATAAATAATACCTTTAAAAACATACATAACCAAATAACTCAAAAACTGCTACTAATATTACATAAAAATGAGGCCATGCTCTCTCATTTTGGGCCACCTGCTATTTTACTCATAGGCATAATTGGACATTATCTCATTATTAGAGCCACTAAGAGACAACTCCCACTTCTAGACACTGTGATCCTTTATAGGTGCTGGTACTACTCAAAGGTAGACAGTGGCTGGCCAGCAGAATCTAATTGCACTGGTTACATGATATTCACCATAAAGATTTCATAAGCCGTTACACTTTACTATATTCTACAATCTCTGCACAATTGTGCCCGCTGCTAATACTCACAGAATAAGAAAGGCATGAGGAGAGTTTCTTGTTGATTTAACACAAGAGGACTGGCTTCCTTTTTAATCCATGATTTACGATGCCAACAATAGATTTGACATTGTACTTTAAAGGCAAAAAAACCTGTTTATTATGTGCCAGTTACTAAATGCTTTATGTGCTTTATCTTATTTAATCTGCAAAGCAATCCTCTGAGTTGGGAAATATTCTCATTTGCATTTCATACATGCAGAGAAGTTAAGTAACTTGCCTGAGGACACATAACTAATAAGTGGCAGAGCTAAGTTTCAACCCAGGCAGCCTGGCTGCAAAGCCAGAACATTTGATCACTTTACTATGCTTTCAACTTAGTGAACAGTTATCTAAATTGGGGTTTGGGGCTAAATCATAGAGGCTATTTTATGATAATTAGTAAAACCAGTAGAACAGAAACAAAAACCAAGTACCCTTCTCTTGTCCTGCTGAGCCATTCTGCCCAGAGGAGATAATGTCAGATAGGTAGCAGGAAACTGAAAAGAGGAGTAAACTTAGAAGTTTCTCTGCCACTCTTATAGTTCCTTCTCTATTTAATATTAAATGTCTGCGTGACTGTTATTATTCAGTATCTGTCATTGTAGCAGTTTGGCATTATTTATGAATTCCAAAAACAGGTATTAGATTATATTTATAAACTGGTCTGCTCTCTGGGCATATTAGATTATCTTGGATTCAGAGGTTTTCACTCTTACTTGATTAAATAATGATTGGGGCTTTGATTGGGCCATGTCAGTAGGACATTGAGTCCTCGCCCCCTCGGTGGACGGCGACTCACAGAGAAACTGCACTGCAGAGAAAGGAGGCTGGAGTTTTGAACTGGAGCCTGGGAAGTAAACACATGGGAGAGAGCAGAACAGCTGAGCCCAGAGAGAATGAGCCACAGGGTGAGAGATGAAGCCTAAAGAGCCTCATAGTCTACAGCTGGCCTTGTGGAGACACCAGAGCAGCTGAGCCCAGAGAGAAACGAGCCCCGGGAAAGAGACAAGACTTGTTCCAGCCTACAGAAGAAGCTGGGACCACAGAGCCTTAAGAAGAACAGAAAGGCTGAACCTTGGCAGCCATCTTGCACCAACACATGGCAACAGACTTTGGTGAGGGAAGTAACTTATGCTTTTTTGCCTGGTAACTGTAAGCTTCTATCCCAAATAAATACCCTTTATAAAAGCCAATAGATTTCTGGTGTTTTGCATCAGCACCCCTTTGGCTGACTGATACAGTCATAAATCATCTTTCTTACATCATTTTTGATGACATCATAATATTATATCATGCCAATATAATAAACTCTAAAAAGTTTGCAAGTTCAGGAAAGGGAGTATGACAATCCATTTAACATGCTTTATAAATTATGAAGTGCTTTGTAGGTCCTAGGCCCCACCCCAATCAAGATGGCTGAGTGAGAAGCTTCTGGGCCATGCCCCTAAATAAGCTTTGAACAACCAGCAAGAACTGGCAGAAACATCTTTCTCAAAGCTGCAGAAAACAGTTAACTGTTACTGTTACAGCTGCAGTAACAGGGCAAGAGCTGAATCAAGATAAAGTCAACTTAAAAGCAACAGGATCACACGGTGCTCTTGCTGGCTCTCCCCATTCCTCTTACTGGCTGGGTGTGGAGCCAGCCCACGCTCCTGGTATGGGTCCCTAGTCCTGTCTCTGGGGGGAGCCGAGGAACCCTCATGCACATACTGGGAGCATGCATGTCTGACCCATTCTCTCTGGTGGTAGCCTGAGGGACTGAACCAGGACTCTCACCACAGGCTCACTGTCCCCAGCTTGCCTGCATGTAGAGGCTCTCCTCTGAGCTCTCCTACAGAATGCTGTGGAAGAGCAGTCAAGTAGTGGCTGTGTGCGGTGAGGGATTGCTGGCTATAGGTTAAGAGTGCCAAGCCTGGGACCATGAGTAAACCGTTTCCTAGGGAAGGGGGGACATTCATATCCGTGTAAACAGAGGAATTCATAGGACCACGTGGGCATCCCTAGACTTGATGAATATGCAGAAAGGATGAAGAAGGCCCCTACTCTTTGGCCTCGAGCTGTTCTCTAGATTCATTGTGTGGATAAGCTCTGAAGGAGAGCACCAGCACAGGACAATCTGCAAAGACTGGGAAAGGTGTTTTCTTTTTTCCCTTCTTCTTCATTTTTTTTTTGTTTGTTTGTTTGTTGTTTATTTTTTTAGCTTTTGGAATTCAAGCAAAAACTCTGTCAAGACACTAGCTGAATACAAGCTTAAGAAATAGACACCTGACTCCAGTGATATCACATAAAAGAATCAAAATGGCCAGGTTTCAATAAAAGATTATAAAACATACAAAGAAACAGGAAGTGATGGCCCCAGCAAAGGAGAAAATTAAAGCATTGAAAACTACCAATGAAGAGGATCAGACCTGCAATATACCAGACAAAAACTTTTAAAAATGATTCTAAATATTGTCAAAGAGCTAAAGGAAAACATGTACAAAGAACTAAAGAAATCATGAAAACAATAGATGACTACCAACAGAATATCATTAGAGGGATGGAAATTATAAAAAGGAAGACCACAATAACAGAAATAAAAAATTCCCTAGAGGGGTTCAACAGCAGATTGTAGCTGGAAGAAGCAAGAATCTATGAACTTGAAGATAAGAATTGAAATCATTCAGTCTGAGTGGCAAAAAGAATGAAGAAAAGTGAACTGAGCTGGAGTAACTTGTGGAATACTATCAAGCAAACTGATGTATGCATTGTTAGAATGATAGAAGGAGAAGAGAAAGAGAAAGGGGAAGAGAAATTATTCAAGGAAATATTGGCTGGAAACTTCCCCAAATTGACTAAAGACATGAACATAGACATCCAAGATGCTCAATGAACTTCAAACAGGCTAAACTCAAATAGACCCATGCTGTGACATGTCTTAATCAGACAGTTGAATGCCAAAGACAGAGAGAATTCTGTAAACTGCAAGAGAGAAGCAATGTGTCACATCCAAGGGAGCTTCAGTAAGATTAAATGCTCATTTCTCATGAGAAGCCACGGAGGCAAGAAGGCAGTGGGATGACATATTCAAGGTCCTGAAAGCAAAATATTGCCAACCAAGAATTTGATATCCAGTAAAAGTGTCTTTCACATATGAGGGAGAGATTAAGACATTCCCAGATAATCAAAAGCTGAGGGAGTTTGTCACCATTAGACTGGCCCTACAAGAGAGGCTAAAGAAAGTTCTGTAGGTAGAAATAAAAGGATGTTAGACGGGGACGGATGTAGCTCAAATGGTTGGGTGTCTGTCTCCCATATGGAGGGACCTGGGTTTGATTCCTGGGACCTCCCGGGGGAAAAAAAAAAAAAAAGAACATTAGACAATAGATTAAAAATCCATGAAGAAATAAAGATTTCTAGTAAGGGCAACAATATGGGTAAATATAAATGCCAGTACTATTGTATTTTTGGTTTTAATTCCATTTTTTACTTCCTACAGGATCCAAAAGGCAAATGCATATGATGTTTTGGACTCCAAATGTATAAACATGTAATTTGTGACAAGAACTATATAAAGATGGGGGGACAAAGGGGTATAGGAACATAATTTGTAAATACTATTGAAGATTGTTAGAGATTTAGGATGCCAAATTTAAGCCCTCTGGTAACTACAAAGAAATGATACTTGGAAGTATTAAGTGTTCAAGTACATGATGTATGTAACTTACACTCAAGTATTCAGAAACTGTATTGATGAATAGACAGACAGAAAGATAGATGGTGCATTGATAGAATGATATGACAACAGTGTCAAAATATTGATATTGGTAGATCTTGGTATCTTGGGGGATAGGAGTATGTTGGATTATTTTTGTAACTGTTCTGTACATTTGAAAATATTTCAAAATAAAAAAGTTTTTAAAAATGCTATGTAAATATTAAGCATAATAACATAACATTTAAAAAATTAGGATACTTTTTATAAAAATATGCATCTATATCCATATAGTTGATTTAATGCTAAAACTAAATAAAACTTAGATATAATTTTCTCTTATCTTAGTTTTTGTCTTGCACATTTCTTTGTGAGTAGAATTAAATTCCATCCAAAAATAGAAATGCATTTATTAGCACCTGGTGCCATTGTACTGAAAGAAAGATATTTTCTCCATGATGGTAAAACTTCCCCACACTGACTAATATACAATAGAATTTGCATATTAAAAAATGTGTGCACTGCTTTTTTATAATTAAAGATAAGATTAACCTGTGTGTTGAAATTTCCTCCAACAACAACTTGAAACATTTTCAAGTTAATTTCACTGAAAACTGGGTGAGAGAAATGAGTAATTATTTTCTGCTGACATTCTCTCCCATTAGATTGAATGTGCATTTTGGGACAGAGCTGTCAGTTTTGATTTCAGCCTAGTTTTTGTGTAGAGTTGGTGCATTGAGATTATTTTCCCATTATTGCTTAATATGTGCTTTTTTATGGGAATAGAAGTAATTTTGGGGCAGTACTGTCAATCGTTTCCCCATAGTTTGGACACATAAATGAGAAATATAGAAGGAAAGTCTTGAGCCATCTGTTTCAGTCTTATTTACATATATAAAGACCTCAATTTTGTACCTTTGTTAGACCATGGTCTAAGTTAAATAATTAAATGAAAATCTATATAGTGCTAATGTCAAGGAAAAAAAGTCATTTTATTTGTTTATTCCAGTGAATCTATTCATTCATTTTTAATGCCATACTCCTATTGCATTTGTATATTGCATATTGCATATACTGAATGGTATTTATCTAGGTAGCTCAGAATAGAATGTGGGCTTACCTGATCTTTTCTTAGCCTTCTTAAAAAATTGAAATTTTGGAGTACATGAAGCATTTCTGAATAATGTAATTATTAATTCATACGGAGAACCTTTTTTTTTTTCATTTTATACATTTATGGTTTAATAACAATGTTTTCTATTTATTTATTATTCATTCTTCAAATATTTATCATTTGCCTACTATATATAATCACTCTGTTAGGTAGAAAGGGTATCAAATATAAGATGTACATGGCAAGGTCTCTGAGCTCCAAGTACCAACAGTTAAACAGCCTGTAAAGGTTTATTTGGCCTTTGATAATTTTGGGGGAGCTAATGAATGTTTTTGATCAGGGGCCTCTCTTTTCAACGTGATGATATGGAGAATTATTGGTGGTGGTACGTGGGTTACACAAGTTAAGGCGTGGTAGGTTGGGACACCTGGTACAAGGATGCTACAGCAATCCTGGAGGCAAATTCGGGTGTTGTTGAGATGGACAAACAGAAGAACAAAAGAGGAACAGATGCAACTGAGAAGGCAAATGTAAATGTCCTGGCAGCTGACTGAAGGTTTGATCTGAGGGAATGGATGCATTATTGCAGAGACACAGTCAAGTCGGGGGAAAGGCTCTGGGTTTGATTGAAGGTGGTAACTGTTTTGAGCGAGTTGAATTTAGGAGTTGGTGCAATATTCAGTAGACAGGTGGACACACAGGCTGGGGTCAGTTTCTTATAAAAGAATTTGGAATTAAGTCACTGTCAGAGTGGGCTGGATTACTAGGGCATGTTGCTTTCAAACACTGCTGACTGTGACCCATAGTCAGAAATATATTTTACATGATGACTCAACACACGTGTATAAATACGAATATTTACACATGATTTATATGCACATATATTTATGTACAATCTGCATTTAAATTTATATTTTGTCAAAAAATTTTACCCTCATTACATTAAATGCATTATTATAATTTCCAATTCCATTTTATTATATTCTTTTTGTGGAAA
>JAQZBX010037607.1:0-23741 GCA_029593785.1 Cabassous unicinctus | reverse complement strand
TTTTTTTTTTTTTTAATTTTTACCAGGAGGTCCCAGGGATTGAATCCAGGTCCCTCCATATGGGAAATGGATGCCCAACCATTTGAGCCACATCCACCTCCCTGCTATTTCTCTTAAGGTTGACCAAAGATACCTAGAATTATAGTCATTTCCCATACAGGATGGTCATATAATAAATCAGGCTTAGTTTATCACCAGCATTCTAAAAACCAGAGCTAGGGAGAAAAACTAGGTCTGGGGACACATACATGGTTTCTAATATAGCGAATGTTTAGCCTACCCTGATTATCACAAAATCAGGACAGTGAGATACCTTGTAATCTTGTTGCACACTGTACATTATTTAAAATGTTAACTCTGGGATTTATTCACTGAGATGTCTGTTTCTTGAGTTTGTAACCATCTAGTGATATGACAGAGATTTTCTCGAGTTTCAGGAGCTAACAAAACCAGGCAATTCTAAGCAAAAAACACCTTTCACCATCTTTGAAAATTGTCTTTATCAATTTTTATCAGAGTTCAGCCCTCCAATCTGAAAGGTCAGCCAAGGTGAATGCAAAGTGCAGGGCCCTTCTGTTTTTTTCTGGGTCTGTGTCTTGTCCTGAGCTTGTGCCTACTAATGACCTCAGGAGTTGCCCTGTTTATAGGAGTTTGAATGACCTCTCTACTCTGAGGAAACAGATATTTTTCTTCTTCCAAGTGTTCTACTGCAGGACTTAAGTAGGTCAGCCTTTCCCTAGGCCACCTGCCTCAATTTTTTCTTACACTGCTTTTGTTGTCTCAAGCTACTTTTGCCTGAAGCACACATTCTGGGAGGAGGGGAACACCAGAGAGGAGTTTCCCAAGTCAGTCTTTCCCAGCCAGAACAAGGCCAAGGATGCACAAAGATAGCACCTGCCAGTTCCAAATTGCCCTGGGGAGGGAATGAAGGGGAGTGGGCAGGAAGAGCACTTGAAGCTTATTCCATGTCTCCCCAAAGTTGTGCCTTCATGACTCAGGACCTGCAAGAAAATGCAGCCCTTCCACTGTCTTCTGCAGCTCTGAGGATGCTACCATCTTTAAGTTTCCTCTACTGCCTTGTCAGGCTGGTTTGGAACAATGACCACCATCAGAGCCAGACCCTCAGTAGCTAATCCAAAAGTAGTGATAAGAGACTAGACTGTGCTGCCACCCCCACTTCCCCCCAGATCTTGGGGAAGTGGATTTTTATGACCCTTTCTGGCACCAGCAAGCTAAGCCAGTGGCCAGACCCTGCTACTGCCTGTTGTGAGAGTAGGATATGGAAAAGAGTAACTACCACTTAAAGAGAGTAATTTACTGATATTTATCATAATTTACCAGCCTCTTCTTCCCACTCTTCCCTATGTTGTACAGTGTTCTACTGGACTCTGAGTTTTGACATAGTTGATTCAGACAGTTCTTGCCTGTTTAATAGTTATTTTGGCGGAGGGACTGATTTCTGGAGTTTCATACTCTACCATCTTCCCACAATTCTGCTCAGGGATACTTTTATATGTGGTAAAATTATCAAATAAATTTAAGTGGGAAAAATGAAATGAGATGAGATCAGAGAAGGGCACACGAGAAGCCTCTAAGTTAATAATGTTCTTCTCCTTCATCTGGGTCATGGATGCCAGAGTGCTTGCTACAAAAGAGTAATAATTATTAGTTCCCTGTATATTTTTAATTTATTTTTCTTATACATATTTTATAAATTTATTTTGCATTTCTTTAATATTTAATTAAAATCATCTTAAAAAGAAATGATATCAATGGAATAAGAATTTAAAACATGGGGGGCAGATGTAGCTCAAATGGTTGGGCGTCTGTCTCCTATATGGAGGTACCTGGGTTCAATCCCCAGGACCTCCCTGTAAAATAAGGAAAAATATAGAAGGTGTGTGGGTGCGCCACGAGGGCTTACGTGCAGGCATGCCAGGCCCTGCCGAGCCATGCAGCAAGATGATGACATAACAGGAGAGTGACACAAGGGAGAGCCAAGACGAGATGCACCGAAAAATCAGGAACTAAGGTGACACAAGTGGTAGGATGCCTTTCTCTCACATCGGAGGTTCCCGGGTTAGAATCTCAGTGAAGACAGGAAGAGAAGGATGAGAAGAGAGGGCAGGAAACAGACACAAAGAATTGCCCAGCGAATGGACACAAAAACAGCAAAAAGGCGTGGGGGGGTGCAGGTTAAAAATGAATAAAAGTAAATAAATAAATCTTTTAAGTAAATAAAAAAAAGAATTTAAAACATGAGAAAGAACAACAATTTATAAATTATTCTGCATTTCTATGTCAACGGCCTAGGTTGGGTAGTTATCACCATAAACAAAGTTCATTGAATCCCACATACACAGTGATGTGTTTGATTCTAGTCTGTGCCCTTCCCAATGCAGCTTTCATATCACTCTCAAGTATATCCACATGGAGGACAGGTCTTCCTCTTTTAGAATCTTCAGGGGCTGACCATGGCTAAGGAGCCCTGTATCCATTCCCCTTTATGTGATTCTTACTCTCCTCTCTCATGGCTCAGCAGATGCTTGCACTTAGAAGATGAAGCTCCTGTGAGTTTCAAGCAATGTATTCCTGCTGTGTCATCTCTTAGAAGTAGCCAGTCATGCGTTGTTGATCCTGGTGGTAAATGAGTAAAGTCCTTCCCGTAAACTCAGCCTTGCCTGTGGAACTGGCAGACACCTTACACCACGGAAAAATCCAGCTCTGAATGGGAGAGGGCAGCAGCCTGGTGTAACGATGGTGATGATGACAAAAACATGGAGATGACAAAAACACGTGTCTAATGCAGAATAAAGCCTGCTGATGGGAGAGGAACAGCAATTTGGGCATGAGACTCACACGTAATTGACAGTAGTGGAGAATCTGCAAGAAGTTGGAAAGTTAGGAAGGAGTTCACAGAACTTATTTTAAAACAGGGATCCATGTGCTAAGTAGAAGAAATTGATCTTTTAAATGTGTGGGATAAATTAGAGATTAAACTGAGGAATAAGAGTTTAATTCCCTAGCAGAGCTCTGGGACTGGCATCCATCCTAAAGAGACTGAGGCACATAATAATGGCATGAGAGGGTCTACATAGGTATACACTCATGTGGAAACAAGGCCCAGAAAGGGTAGGATTTAACCCTTATGCTAAGAGCTGTCTTTACTCTTTTCTCTTGTTTTCCTTCAAGTGTTCAAGAAGACTGGCTAGTAGTTCATCTTGGGATTTTTCATGACGTGCCATATGAATGCTGGCTCTAAATTCCAAATAGTCAGTACCTCTAAATGCAGAAAATTAAAATAAAGGTATTTTTCAATTCCATTCCTTGTACCTGTTCTAGAAATTCTGCAATTAAACAGAAATTGACTAAATTATTTTCATGTTAAAAGGTAACTAGTTATGAAAAATAATGAACTATTTAACAATTCTGTCCCGCGTGTTCTAAGAATGCCCTTAGGATATTCTCCTATCATTTTAATGATGTCCCATAAATCAAACATTTACAATTTGCTGAGGTGGGATCCTAACCGTCTCCACTGATGTTTCTTTCTGTGTCAGGGGTAAAAATGCATGGCAGAAACTGATATTACTGGTTTACGTTCTTGCCTTGTTTTTACATTTTTTCCATTTTCAATCCAGTAAGACAGACCAGCCCCTTTAAAGCAAGCTCCATTAAACAGGGTCTATTTTGATGAGTCATCTCATAAAATAATACATGACAGGATTAGAACACCTGCCTCTAAAAGCATTTCCTCCCTGTCATGTAAAGACTTGATTTAGTCTTGGTGCAGAGGATCTCCCTGACAACTCTAGCTCCTTATGAGGCCTGCCTACAGGTGCAAAACAGATCTATCCAGCACTGTGAACTGGTCTTTAAGCAGAGTACAATGAAGTGTCAACGGACTGTGGCCATTCCCAGGGAAGAAACCACTAGGGATGAGGAGGGACAGATCAGGGTGGCCAAAGTTTCAGGGCTGAGTGCAAATTTCCCTCATTCATACAACAGCAAATAAATATCTGTCTGGCCAGAGCAGGCAACTGTATACACAGGTGTCTACTTGGCTGTCCTATCCTTTATTTGGGAACACAAGGTCAGGGGCGGGGGTGGGGCAGTGTGGAAACACAGATGTGCCTTTGGACCCGTTGGCTGTGCTCAGTGTGAAAAATGCCATCCCCAAAGCTTGATGGAAAAGAAGAAAGATGGAGAAGATCTCCTTGCACCTCAGTGCTTTTCCACCACAGGCCCATAGATGGGCTATGGGAATAGGATGCCTATTCCTAGATCATGTGGGCCTGCGCGGTCTTCCTGAAACTGGAACCAATAAGTGAAAACCCAGAATTACAGCAGAACTGTAATTTGCATAATAGCGTCCAAAGTTAACTGCCCCGTTCAGATTGGCGAGCAGAAATGTAGGTCTAGAGGACGCACAGCAAGGACTTCGAGGTGAGATGAGACTTACCTGGCTTCCGTCTTACTATACAACTGGCGAAATGTATAAACTTGGGGAAACTATATAACTTCTCTGAGTCTCAGTTTCTTAATGTTTAAAATGGGGCTCACACTGTGAAGATAAAGTGAGATGATATCTGTAAGCACGTAGCAAGAGTTGTCATGGAGAATTTACTTAAAAAATAGCAGCTGCTAGTAGAATTACATTCTGACTGACAGCCTGGCATTGTGGGAAGCGACCAAGTTTTCGGTGTGGTGATTACCCAAACCATGCAGAATTTTAGGGAGTCTCTTTGCGTTAGGTAGGTAAACTATGATTCTTGATTATATAGGCTAGTGAAGGAGTATGGAGTGAGATACAGACAACTGCTTGTCTGAGGGCCAGCTTGTGCTCTATTGCCCTAAGTGCACACAGACTCACAAAATAATTTGATAGCTGGACACCTAGACTGGATACCCTCAAACTGGAGTAGTAGTAGCTCCAGGGGGTTCCTAGAGTCTTTCCATGGAGAATATGGGTATGGAGAGCTTTAAGGTAATCAATTTCAAATTCCTGACTTACATGTGGCATCTTAGCTAAAAACTGATGCAGCCTTCTCGTGTCTGCTGTCATGAGAGCACACTCAGTCTCCAATCCCACCATCCCTTTCAAAGCTTCCTTCTTCCCCTTACTTCCTCCCTCCCTTCCTTTCTTCCTTCAATATTTATTGAAGAGTACCTCCTATACTCCAGGAATTGTTTTAAATGCTCCAGATACACAACAGAACAAATAGACAAAAATCTGTCCATATGAAACATACATTTGGGTAAGAGGACACCCAATAAACAAGATAAAACACATTGACTCTAGCATTGTGAATGGTGACACATGCTAAGGAGAAATATAAAGGAGGAAAAAGGGATTGGAAAAGTTGGGGTAGGGGGGTTCAATTTTAGATAGAACATTCAGGAAAGAGCGCATTGAGAAGGGGGCATTTGGGTTAAGAGCCCAAGTGAGTGAGCATATTCTGTAGATATCTGGAGTAAGAGAGTTCCAGGTAGAGGGAGAAGAATCCTTGTGAGTTCAGGGAACAGGGAGGGGTGGTAAATGACGAGCTCATCTGAGTGGGTGAAGGACAGGCAGGGAAGCAACGTCCATTCTGATCCATCATCTCTTATGTTGGGATCTTGTCCTCATGGAGCCAATTGGGAAGCTACTGTGCATTTCAGCATGATTGCCATTTCCAGATGGACCACAGTTAGAAGACTGTTCAGCAGCACTTCCTATCTTTGAATCTGTGTTTGTAGGTCTCTTTCTTTTCTTTCTCCCAACACAAACCCACGATATATGTAACCACTGGAGATCAGTTGGAAACCATATGAGCTTAAGAGGCTGCTCACTTCCATCGGTGTGAAATTCCTGAGAATGTGGAAAAATAAGGCAGGACCATGAAGATTCCTTTGACAATAGGATGTTTCCTGCCATGGGAACATGGACCAAGAATAGAAAGAAGCCTCACACGGGGGTGATGTGCACCTGCCAAAAGGTACAAGTCCTGAATGAGCAAAGGACTGTGATGAATGTTAGACAGACAAACTAAAGGATGACCACAGACATGAGCCATTGCTTGGAAATGGGGGTGTAAAGTTGACAGATGATTTGGAGAAAAAAGAATACCTCAAAGTTCATTTTGCATGACAGCAAATATTAATTAGAATGGCAGAGACCTAAAATGTCTGTTGTAGGCAAGACTCTGGAATAGACTGTTCATTCTGATTCTCTTTTAAGAGGAATTGATGATCACAAGAAGCTAGCACAAATTCACTGAGAAATGAAAATTTCACACTAATCCCCCTTCCTTCCTTCCTTCCTTCCTTCCTTCCTTCTTTCCTTCCTCCCTCCCTCCCTCCCTTCCCTCCTTCCTTCCTTCCTTCCAGAATACTGGATTAAACCATGTATTGGGCATCATGTTTTAGGAGAATTTTTGGCCAAACATCAGAGAAGACCCCACTCTTCTTATCAGAACTTAAATTAATTAATAGACTCTAGCTGTGAGGCAGTGAGTGAAAAAAAAACAAAAAACAAAAAACAAAAAATTCTGATAGGAGAAAAATGACAGTCAAAGGCTTTTTCAACAAAATCTAAAGATAGCATTAAGGACTACTCAGCCCTTTGCTAGAGAGACTTTCCTACAAAATGGTCTCAAAGGTGTGAGCAGACCTAAGTCTCTATACTTATGCCATCTCATTTTAAGAGGGGTAGAAAAAACCAAAGTTCAGCTAAGGCAGTGGTTCTCAAAGTGTGGCTCCCAAGAGAGCAGGATCATCACCCTCTGGGAGCTCGTTAGAAATGCACATGTTCAGGCCCCATATCCGATCTTCTGAATCAGACACTCTGGTACTGGGCCCAACAATCTGCTTGTTAGCAAGCCCTCCAAGGGCTTCTGATGCTCACTACATTTGGAGAACCACAGCTCTATGGTAAAACTACAGGGACACCATGTGGCTACTTAAAGTAAATTACCTTGGGCAATGGAAAAACCTGGAGCTGCTGTGCTCTGCTCTGTTAGCAATAGTTCAACAACTTCCATTTGTTCACTGATGAAGAAGGCATTTTCACTTGGCAAGAGGCCAAGAGGCCCTCTTGCCATGCCAAGTTTCAGTTAGATATTTGACAGGGTGTTTCATGATGCATTTTGGAAATTAAGGGGAAAAATAGAAAGAATCCTATGACAATTGTTTGGCTCAGTGGCTGGTTGAAAGGCTGTACCTCCAAATAGTCTATCGATTGAAGCAGCATCCACCCATATGGAGAATTCCATAAGAACACCTCATGACTCTGAGCTCTGCCCTTTTGATTTACATTTTTTATTAGTAACTTAAATGAAAATTCCTGTGGTACGTTTCTCAGACTATCTAATGATGAAATAGGTTATTGATGACATTGTCTAACAAAATTAGAGTTCACAAAAGGAATAAATTGCATCAAACAATTGGCAGGGATAGATGATTTTTTTAAACATTTGGAACCCAAATGTCAGTGACACTAAATAAAAATGGGGAGGAAGTAGCCTAGAAGCTGTATTTATGAAGAACTCTTGCTTTGTATACTATCAGATCTTTAGGGGGAATCATGAGATGTGACAGTCACAAATTTGACTTTGAGATTTGGTTACCTTAAGAGAATTATCATGTCTATAATGAAGGAGGTCACAGGTCTGCTTTACTCTGCCCTCATCAAATCACACTTGCAGAATTACACTCAGCTCTGGGCACCATATTTTGAGTGGTGTAGATGTCAGTGGAGCATGTCCAGAGTCAGTCGACAGAAATGGAACATCAAAACCATGACTTAGGAAGTATTGATGCAGTGTGTATTTAACCTGGAGAAGAGAAGATTCAGGAAACTTGCCAATTATTTTGAAGTACTTGAAACACTCTTCCCTGAAAGTATACCTAAGTTTGTTTAGTTTGGTCACCATGGATAGTACCTGAACAAGGAAGAAAAAACTTCAGGGACACAAATTTCCATTCAACAGATGAAAAAATTTCCCAAGAAACATAATGGTTTCCCCAGGTTATAGTAAACTCTCTGCTGCTGGGGTTGCTAAACAAAATCTGAGGACGACTTGGTAAAAGCAGTCCAAGTAAGACCACAGAGTCAAAATTAAGTACCTTTAAAGTCTTTTAAATCCTGATATGCTTTTATCCATACCAATAAGTGCCTTCGTAGCATGATAGAGAACATATCAGGCAGAGAACTCAGTCTTGCAGAGTACTTATTGTGTCAAGGACTGTTGTAGGCAACTTCCATATATTCACTCATTTAACCATCATGATAAGCTGATGAGAGACATACTACATTATCCCCATTTTACAGATGAGGAGGTCAAGGCACAGAGAAAACAAATCACTCACCCAAGACTATACAGCTAGTGCATGGCAGAGCTGGGATCATACAATGACCTCTGACAGCATAAGTTGACCTCTGGCTTGTCCACAAAATTACTCTTATCAAAAGCCAAGCTAGCCAACTCACGGCGAAGATATACAAATTCATGTATACACACACATATATGCATGATGGACAGTCTGTGTGATCACAAATACTCTAAACATGAAAACACTGGTAAAAATCATTATTGAGTCTAGAAATTCATGCAGAACAGAAGATAGGGACCCTGCATTTTCCCCTCCTTTGTGGTTTTGCATTTACTGTTCCCTTGCCTAGAACACTTTTCCCTGTGCTATTCACAAGACAGGCCTTCCGTGACAAATTCAGAACACCTCCTTGCCCTGCTCTGTCCCTCTCTGGGATGTCATCCTGATTTATTACTTAATAGTGCTTCCCTCCATTGAATATTATTTATTCACTCATTTATTTTCTGTCCTCTCCAGGATGTATCTGCATGCACAAAGGCTGGACATTATTTGAATCAGTAACTGGTTGAAAGGTTGTAACCAAGGGGTATGATTTTCAGCTGTGACCCTAAAATAAATATGTAGTTGAGTGAACGAATGAATGAAGGAGTGAGGGAGGGAGGGAGCTCTGAAAGTATCCTGTAATTAAAGATATCACCTTCATGAGCTGGTGAAGGCTTTGCATTTTTCCTCTGGGTTAAGTTACTCCTTTTTCCTTTGACTGGATTAGATGTGCAAACATCTTGAGAGACAAACCCATCTGTTCTGCCATTCGTACCTAACATTCACTTCCAAAATTCTCCACAGGCTGCCTCCGTGTCGCCAGCATAAGTTCTTGGAGACGTTCTTATTTAAGAAGCCTGATGATGAAAACTCCACTAAAAATTATTTTCCCGTCACTTTTTCTTACTTGGACAGCACATGTTTTCCAGCATGAATTCAGACCCATTAGTTGGTCCACGTTAAAATCCTACATCTCTTCTATTGCACACTTTTTGGCCAGCTAAGTGGATTTCATGTTGACGGGACTTCTGATGCCTATGCATAGACTCAGATATTAGCTTTAGTCTGAGTAATTTAGGCAGACTCTTCCATGGGAGTTAATTTCTTGTGTCTGTTCAGGGAGCGTGAGTGTAGTTCAAGGCACAGGGGATGGAGTAGTCAGCATCGACCTGGTCCTCGCTCCATCCGCACAACTCTCTTTGCCTCCCCCTGTCTGCTCAGCATGTCCACGTGACAAACTCAATGACCAGATCCCTGTTGGGTTTTGACCTTGGATGCCCTACTGTGTGTACCTGTGCTTTCGCCACCACATGTGTAGTCACCGGGATCCCTGTGCCTGGGGGCAACCACCTGTGAAAAAGCCACAGTGCGGTTTCCATCTGTCCCAGCTCTCCAGCTCTTTCCCAGCTTTACCTTCCTTCCCTCTGCTCATCCTGCCTTTGGTGACTTGGTCTTCCTGACCTCAGCCTGGCCCTATCCCCACATGTTGAATGCAGATATCAAGGAAAACATGTCCCCAGTTTCTTTCTGCCTTCACTTTTTGTTATTTGCCATGGATGTGTCCCCAAGGCTGCATAGCAGGGACATCTGGCACACAGCTGCTTGTCCGGGCAGGGGGGCTCCTCACTGGTCCTCTCCTGAGAACCTCCGTGGCTTCCATCTTTACCATCTGTATCCTCTCCCTGCTTCTAGCTTGGACACTGCTTTTGCTTGAGTTATGGAGTGCTCAGACATTTAGGAGGAGATTGGGCTATAATGACAGCTTGTGTCTCTTTCAGTCCCACCATTTCTGATTTAACTTTCCTCCTGAAAGCTTAGAACAGACAGCTGCTTCATGCAGATTCTACACTGCACACCCAACCTTGCAAACCCCCAAGAAGTAGATGCCCCATTATTGATGAATGGGCTATTGAGAGCCCCACAAATAGGAAATGGACTTGTAAATAGTTGTTCCTAAAGCAAAAATGCTTCAAAGGGTTTATCACATCTTTTCTCAAACTTTCAATTCTTTCCATTCCCAGAAGAGAGTTTCAACTAGGCATACAGTATTTTCTGCAGTTCTCTTTCATACTCGCTGACTTTCCTTTGTGCTCAAGCTTTTCACCACATCCCAAATACACACTGCCTTTGCATCTATTTCAAGAGACAACTGGTAAAACAATTCCTTCAAGATCCCACCTCTGCCAGCTAGAGAGCTAAGGCTCTGTTCACCTAATTTAGGTTGCTTATTTTTCAGTTGACTCCTCTCTAGAAACTGTCCATCTCAAGTTGAAACCTAGATCATTGTCAGACCAAACAAGCAAGATTGGGGAAGACCTCCTCAAGCTATGATTCTCTCCTTCCTTTGCCAACAGAAGAACTTTCTCCAGTGTCTGGTAAACTCAACTAAGTGACCAAAACCATCCTCCTGGTTATTTGCTTTGCATACAGCTGCCCAGGATATTACTTGGGCCTAGTATAGCACATACATGTTTTCCCAAACCTGGACTCTTTTGCCTTTTGTTGATTAAATTTGGGAAGAGTTATAATTACTGTGACATGAATGTGTTCAACTGTGGAAATCCTGTCCTTAGAAGAATCTGGCATAGCCTCCTGTAGTCAATCAAGGGCTTCAAAGAAACCAACTGGGGGCATCTAAAGTGACAACAGTTGCCTGACAAATTGCCATTTGAAATCCCTTTGAACTAGAAGAGTGAACTTAATAGCTTTCAGCCCCTGATTGTTACTTTTTAAACAGGGTTTTTTCCTACTCGTCTTTTGGGTCATCTGCCTAGCCCTGCTTCTGCAGCCGTGTGCTGCCCTCTGTCTAGGTTAACAACGAAATATTTCATACAGTAGAGTGGCTTCCATTTGAATTTTGTCTTCGGCTTTCCAAGTCAATCATGATGCCGAAAGAATGACTAGAAAGTCATGCCCAGAAGTGTGGGTTGCTGGCTAGCAAACCCTACTGGAACCAAGCATGTTCCTAGTTGAAGAGGTAATTTTAAATGAACACAAGAGCCTTAGTCCTGGTTTATTAGACCAGTATCTCACTGGGAGAGGGGGAATTAAATTGCATGGAGCGTCGAACTGTGTTATGCCGGGTGATTCAGATAAAAGGATGGGTTTCATTTAATCCCTAAAACCTCTTTCTAAAGCATCACTATCCCATACGGTAGCCACATATGACTAAGTCTAAATTAACTGAAATTAAATAAAATCGAAAATTCAGTTCCTCAGTCTCACTAGACACATTTCAAGTGCTCAGTGACCATGGATAGCTGATGGGTATGCTGCTGGAAAGCACAGGTAGAAGCCATTTCCATCATCATAGAAGTCGCTATTGAGTAGTGCTTCTCTAAAGCAGTTTAATTTTTTTTTTTGATTGTTCAGATGCAGAAGATGAGATACAGATAAACTAAATGGCTTGGCCAAAGTTGCATTATGAATGCATGCCACCTTCATGTCCCCGAGGAGAAACTCTGGGAGTTAGGAGTGCACAAGTTGGCTTCTTTAAGTTACTTGACTATTCCACACTTCCTCATGCCATGGGGGCATCTTCACACAACGCCCTTTGCTCTTAAAATGTGCATCACCTCCCACACCATCCTCCATCCTCCACCTAGTTATCCACCATGCATCCTCTGACTCAGCCGAAGCACCTTTCTTAGACCATGCTTCGTCATGTGGGACTCCCTGTTCACTATCATACATCTTCTCTTTATTGTCCTTCTCAGTGTTAGTTATTCATTTCCTTGTAACAGGACAGTCTAATTAGTTTCTCTGCTAAACGTCTGCCAGGAGCTTTTGCAATTGGTTTGTTTTGCAAGTTTGCCTTACACACATACATATATAAACATACATATGCATGCACTTTTACACTCCTATACAATATGTATGCAAGCTAAGTAGGCTTTTATGAATGTTCTCCAGCTAGATTTAAATAAATTCCTTGGTGCAAGATTGAGACTCCTCTCCCCAGCAAAGCAGTCCATAATTGACCCATGCATTGCATAATGGTCAATATTGACGCTCAGACTTCTTCGTTTTGGAGTTGTTCATAATCACAAACTTTTTTTTTTCTTTCTTAGCAAAAGAGACCTCTAGCAGATGCTGTCAGGGCCCCACCTACTCCCTCCAGGCCTGTCTATTTTAGAGCAGAAGCTCAAGCAGCCAGTAGCTGCATCTTAATTGGGATCTTCCTCTGGAGCTGGGGAAAGAGACTCTGCCTGAGGCCAGAGCAGGTTGGAAGTGCCCTGGCACAGCCCTCAGCCAATGACTGATGGGAGCTGATGTTTCAATACCCTAGCCTTCTCGTTCCTCATGCTGGGGAACTCTGAGGCACATGCTTTTAATTATTTCCCAGAGTTTCCTTGCAGGATTAAGCTTGAATTACCTACAGTAGTAACTTGCTTGGTAACATGCCTCAGAATTGGCTGCCTTCCCTTCTCAGTCTCATGTGCCTATACCCCTCCTGATGCTTCCTAGGATCACCTCTAAAGTAAGCTTCTTGCACTTGGATCCTCTATCCATAAGTAGCTTGCAATATAAGTAAAAAACCATGACACATATATTCCCCATATAAAAGACAATGATAGATATGCAAACACCTAAAGAGAAAGTAAAATACAGGTTGTGGGTGGGGGGAAGGAGAATAAGGAGTTAATGCATAATGGGTATAAGGTTTCTGTTTAGGGTGAAAGTTCTGGTAATGGATTGTGGTGAAGATAACACAATATTGCGAATGTTATTAATCCCACTGAATGGTATGCTTGGTTGTGGTTGAGATGGAAACGTTTATGTTGTATATAGGGTCCCACATTTAAAAATAAGAGCAACTGAAGAGATGCAATACATGAAATGCAATACATGGTCCAAATGTATTGGATCTGAAACATTGATAATCTAATATATCTAAGATGATCTAGATATATTAGATGGATTTTTTTTTTAACCAGGATGTCCTGGGGATCTAATCCAGTTCCCTCCATATGGGAGACGGATGCCCAACCATTTGAGCCACATCCATCCCCCATTAGATGGATTGAATCTAGTAACAGAGGAGAAAAAGCTCAAAAGGACATTACTGGGACTTGTGGGAAATGAAATATAGACTGTAAGCTTTATATAAATGTTAAAGTTATTAAACTTGATAATTGTACTTAAAGTAATTACATAAGTTTATATTTGTTCTAGGGAAACATACATGGAATCACTAATTGTTCAAAGAGCATGATGTATGCTCAAATGACTAGAAAATAGATAGAAAAAGTAAATAGATGCTAGATAAACAATAGATGGATGTGTGGATAGATAGATATAAGGATATGGCAAATGTAGCAATATTTTAAAATTGGTGGATCTGAATATCTGGGAGGTTGGTTGGAGTATGGGTTTGTTTTACTGTTTTTGGAAACTGTCCTAGAAGTTTGAAATTCAAAATAAAAAGTTTAAGAAAAAAAGAGACAAATGGTAACCTGAGGAAGGCAAGGGAGAGAAGAAAAATGTCTTAAGAGTCTACTTCGTTGTGCTCCTGATATGTAGTGTCTCACTCAATCCTTACACACAGTCCTGTATATCTCAGGGTCATGCAACAGAAGAAGAAACTGAGGCTTAGGTAGTTTAAGTAACCCCTCCAGGATTAGAGTATGTTCTAGGATCAGGGTTTGAAGCTATCCAAGCTTTTCCACTGCCCCATGAGCTTTCTCTATGTGATATTATTAAATGCCATTTAAGCTATCCAATTAATAGGTGGTCAGTGGGGGAATATTTGGAGTTGGATGACCAGATGGTGTTTCCTAGGAGTTTTGACCTGGATGGATTCTTTTGTGAAGAGGGTGGAGAGTGCATGCCAGGAAGCAGGATCGGTCTAAGCAAAGACAGGGAGGCTGGAATGCGCACTGTGGCTTCACATGTTTTCCTTTGTTTTTGAGCATTCTTTTCGCCTTTGGCTTCTCAGATCTTCAAGAATTTAAAAATAACATATGTCAGAATAATTATCTTTTCTGCTATTGCCGTTGGGACTCCAGAATTAGCACACATTAGAAGGAGCTGCATCCTTGCAAATTCATGCGCCAGTTTTGAATAAAACATAAAAGAAAAGTTGTTATTTTTAGGTTCATATAAAGAAAACAAAGCTAACTTTGTCATTCCTTTGTTACTGGCGAGCCATCTTTAAAACATCAAAGGCAAAGCGTAAACATAGAGTGGAAGAAAGACCACATTGGCAAGTGGACTATTACCAGCACAAATTGGTGAGTGGGCGCCATCAAGCCAGCCTTCTATGGCCAGACCATAAGAAGGCAGGTGACAAAACTGGCATTGTTCAAAAGCTCTGGGAAGGACTCAACCACTAAGAACAACAAATTATTTTGTTACCTGTGCAGTCTGGCAATCTAGGAAATGGGGAACCCATATAATTCCTAGCTTACAGTTTCCATTTCTGTCTGTGCTTGTATGCAGCTAGAGGTATAAAAAATGGATGATCTTAATTTATTAATATGATCCCAGAGTTCTGTAGGACCAATGGACTCCTTCCAAGGATCTGTGCTCTCTAAACCAAGGCAGGAAGTAGGGGATTTGTTCCTCTTGTCTAACTGGGTCAGTTCTTCCTTCAGATTGCTTCTACCCTGTCTTCCCATGCTTCTTTTCCAAGACTTCCCCCAATACCATCTGCCACTCTAGGAACAGGCTGGTTTCCCTTCTGTACGAGAGCACAGAGAAGACCAGGTAATACCGATTCCCTCTAACCCTCCTGCCAACTTGTCTCTTTAAAGTCCTCAAGATTAGCACATGCAGACCATGAATGTCTCCAAAATATTTAGAGTAACTTCAGAAGGCAATTACTATGCCAGAGAGATGTCATGTTTCATCCTTGAGTATCAGAAAGAACACCAGCCCTTCATCATGGGGAGGTTGTCTTACGTTGGTGTTGTTAGAAGGAATTTGAGGTGAGGATTCTTGTGCAAGAGACTGATTGAGTGTCTTGGTTTCCTGGCTGCTAAAACAAATAAATTACAATGATTTGAGAGGCTAAAAGCCTTGCTTTTGCTCTGAGTGGGTATCTTCTGGGTGGCCGGCAACCTTGGGGTTCCTTTGCTTTACTGTACCATGGAAATGTCTTCTTTCTCTTCTATGTTTTATTGACTTGTGGCATTTTCCCCTCCACGTTGGTGCCTTTCTCTTCATCAAGTTTCCAGTGATAGGCTTAAGGCCCAACCTCATCCAGTTGGGCTACACTTTAACTAAAAACATCACCATCAAAAGGTCCCATTTACAATGCGTTCACACCTACCAGAATGGATTAAGGTTAAGCACATGCTTTTTCTCTGGAGTACATAATTCAGTCCTTCACAATTTGAAGTGGTGCTCTCAAGAGCCACCTGGAATGGAGTGAAGAGAGGAGGATGAAGAAGGGCAAACTACATGAGAGTGAAGTTTCAGGTGAATCCAATCTGAGCCTGAAGGTACAGGGCACTCTGAAGCATAAATTGAATGGCAGAGTTTGTTCTTTAAGACAAGAGAGCTGGGTGTCTATACATTGCGCCAGCCCATTGGTTTCAGGTTGCTCCAGTGTGGTGAGGCATAGATCAGAGGGCCTCTATGGGCAGATCTCTGGAGAGGTTGTTCATTGAGAGCTCCCAAGCCAGCCGGCAAAAGTAGGGTATCTGTGCCAAGTACTAATGGCATCTCTCCTAATGTTTTCTGTAGGCTCTTCTACCTTCAGATTTGGGGGAGTTCTCTGTATCCCTCACTACTCAATTCCCCCAAGTGATCTTCTTCATTCTCCCTAAAGTCTGAGTCATTCAGTCCTGAGGGTACTTGGACCCCAAGTGAGAAGCATTGCCACCGTCGTCTAGTCTCACCATCATCGGAGTGGGGAGCTGGACGTAATTCTTCCCTTTGAGTTTTTATCCCCCACTAAAGAGAACTGCAGGACTATTGGGCTCTACTTTGACCAGCATCAAAAAAGCACAATTCTTATGGACATGCACTAGCAATTCTCTAGAGACCATAGAGCTTAAATCCATATTGAGGAATGACCAGAAACATATTTAGCAAGGCATCCAGACCTCTTTTATGGTCATAGTGCTCAACGCCATGATTGATTTCTTCCTTGTTCCTTCAGGGGGCATATAGCATCCCCCAGAGCAGCACTAGCTCCTCATGGCTGCTCTTTCTGTTTCCCTGTGGAAGGGAGCTATTCATTATGAACTTTAATTAATCATGCAGTTCTCCTCCCACTCTATTAGCAAAAATGATGGCAGTCTCTGACATTTATGTAATTAAAGGACATCATGCATTTCTGTTCTTATTAAGCTGGCCCAGTGGGGTATTTTAGGTTCTGTTCATTCAACAAATAAACATTAACTCACTCTTCAGTATAGCCCTGTCATAGAAAGCAAAGAGGTTACAAGAGTGAAGGAGGAGAAAAGTCACAGGCCAAAGGTTGACGTTGAGGTGTGGTATGAAGGCTTCAAAGCACATTGAAGGAATTGCTGAGGCTTTGGGGAAGTGCAGCTGTGGGTAATGAATTTGATTCCCTTAATGGTAGAATGGTAGACACAATGATTGGAATTCCTTTTTGGTCATTCTTCAGTGAATGGACTGTGGTTCTGAGTTTGCCTCATGTAGAGAGTGTAACACATGGGGATGTGGATCATCTGAATTATTTTCATATGTGTTCAGCCATAGATGTGTATATATATATTCATCTTATTTGATCATCAAGTCACCCTATGATCTAGATATTCCATTTTGCAGAAAACTAAGACTTCATGATATTAAATAGCTATGCACTTTCCTTCAAATTTCATCATTTTCTAACCCCATTCTTCTGAAGTCTCTTGACTTGCAAAGAACATAATTCTCCTTTAAGAACTTTCATATAGATTAGCAGTATATTAGAAAGTGTCTTTCAACAGCAAATGAAAGGAAGCCCAACCCAAATAGACTTGAGCAAAGAGGATGAACTGATGTGTGTAAGTGGCATGGCCATGAATGGTCGTCAGCAGGACCCAGGATTCAGATGATGCCATTGAAACTTCCCCCTATTGCTTGGCTCTGACTTCCTTTGTGATAATTTTATTCTTAGACAGGCTCTCAACAAAAGTGATTGAAACAGATGAGAGAATATGGATATTCAACCACCTAGTTCATTGGCCTTCACAGCCACCACTTGAGGGGGAGAAATGAGACACTTGCCGTACCCAGAAGCTCTCCAGCCTGCAAGCCTAGTTCCTTTTTTATACAACATCAAATGGCTTTTCTTAATTATCTCCTCTTTGCTATGATGCTCTTTCATGGACAAATCTCTAGATTTTTCTCCAAGGGAAGAATGAAAGTTGTGCTTCCCCCACTGACTCTTCCCTTTATTTACAAGTGTTTTTCTAATTATAACATGTGACAGAGTATCAGAGTAACCAGAGTGGAGCCAGTGAATTTTGTCTTTGACAAAGCCTTCATTCTACTCAGTGAAATACCACATTCTTGGATCTCTTAACCCTAAGGGTTGTAGGGAAGCAAAACATTTCATGAGTCTACTGGCTTCTTCCTCAAATAGTGGTTGTCATTCCAAGGGTCTATTTGATTTATCTGATCTGTAGTTTTTTTTCCAACCAACTGACCTTGACATCTTTCTTTCCCTCCACACAGTGGATTCCACTCCCTGACTCAGAGTGAATTTTCTTAACAAGATTCACCATGGTTCTGGAAAGCAGGGAGAGGGACTTCAAACAGACCAGAACAGAAAGTTTACGAAGATGAATAGTGGATGGAAACATATTGAGAGGGAAATCCAACAGAACTAAATGACCTGCAGCCTTTATACATGGCCAAGTGTGCACTTCCAAACAAAGTGAGTTTTCCTGCAAAGCCCCAGAGTGACCCCAAGGTCAGAGGCAGCAGGGCTGAGCAAAGTGGGCAGTGGACAGCATATCACTGGAGGCCAGAACAGCTGTGCTAGTGTCAGAGAGATTGATGCTGGTGTTTGTCCCTCAGGTACAGCCTCAACATACCACAAACGAAAGTAGGACTTATGAAGAAGGAGAGGTCTAGAGTGGAAACCAGAACAGCAGAAAGTGGAAAGTGTTTTAGGTCACATATGTTGACCCCAAAGAGTCAAAAGTCTGATCTTTTAGAAGGCAGGCTCTGCAAACAGCCGTCCACATGGCAATGTCTCTAGAATGAGAAGTGAACAGTAATTTCAGAATCACGTACATGGTAAGAACTCTCATATTTATTTATTTATTTATTTATTTATTTATTTACTTATCCAACTACTCAAAGGCATGTGCGTGCTCACACACACACAAGTAAAGGTCCGGGAGGGTAGACACCCAAATCTGGTTACAGAGGTATTATGAACCTCTGTATTATTCTATTCTACTTTATTTGTTTGCAATGAGAATGATTTCATATATTCTTTTGGAAATTTAAAATAATCGTGATTGGAAGAAAAATGGATTAACAGTAGGACTGGGCCATTCCCAGGCACTCCACACTGCTCTTCTTATTACCTCCAGTCCTAGAGTCTATCCTCAAAGCCTTTATTACACTTAGGTAAAAATAAGTACTGACAGATCCAAGCATCAAGTGTGACCCTATTTCAAGAGAATTGCACTTTGCTAAATATCACAGCTTTATGCTTTGGAAGAAAAATTCTGAGATGGACTTTGAGACACTGACAGGGAGTGAGAAGTGGGGATAAAATAGGGGGGAAAAAGCAGGTTACCTAATCTTTAGTTAGATAATACTTCCCAAACAAAGCCTGCATGTCCATTCAATGTATATATGGTCTCTGCCATTTTGATTGGATAGAACAATTTATTTGATGTATCAATTAATGTCTATGTTTTGGCATGAACTGAGGAATTGGGTGAATGCATCACAGTTGCAGCTTGGTATGGACCAGGGAAAAACCTGCAGAAAGAGCGCTGTCCTTGGTTTGTGCCACTCAAGTGGTAGCCCCAAATCTATGACTGCTACTGCCATTTAATAGGTGGGAATAAGGAAAGGAGGCTTACCTGCCTCTATTTAGGCTCAGCGAGATTATAGCCTCTTTACTTTGGATTCCCACTCTTAGACATGTCCCAAAGCTGTGCATGGGTGCCTCAAGGAGAGCAAGGGAACTTGTCTCTACACGTATGGGACATTAATACCCAGGAAATGAATTGGGGAGATTTCTACATGGTGAATTGAAGGTCAAGTTTATAATAACATCACAGGAATTTCCATTATCATGGAGGAATGACAGAGTGGCACCTAGGCTCTTTGCTTGCAGCTCCATGTCCCAGAACCATGTTAAAAGGCTTCACTGAAGTCCACTAGCTATGGGATGCTCTGCTTTTTCTCTCCAGGGATGGGACTAGGCAGGTCTTATGTCTTGCTATTGAATTGTTTCATAAGCACTATCCTTTATTTCTTCTATTTCTTTATATTTTCAGTGGGAAATGGGTACAAGACCTCTGGGCTTTGGGGGACAGTCTGAAGGCCAGTGTAGCAGATTTTCGGTTTTGGGGACCAAGTCTTCAAGAGAAGTGAATTCTAGATGTCAGATCCAGGCTTTTGTAATTGCACGCACATGTGAGACTCCTTGGCATTCTAAACAATAGTCCTTATCTCTGTTTATATTCTTCTCCTCCAAAGACTGTGCCAAACTTCTGTTACCCAGCTCAAAACACTGATTGGTCCTTTGTCAAGAGCTCACACATAGATCTGGAAAGAACTGCATTTCATTCAGGGTACTTTCGTGTCTGCAAACACTTCATTAAAATTTGAAGTGAAAAGTGTTCTCTACTCTCAATGCCTCTAAGCTTCTCCTGCCATACATAGCTGCTATTTCATTTCTGTCTCTCTAATTTATTTTGTACATTCTTATTTTTCTTTTCTAAAGCATTTTTTTCCAATTTTATTGATACATATTAATAAAGCATAGGTACAGTTTTGTTTGTTTGTCTGGTTGGGTTTTTTTGTTGTTTATTCTTACTATTGGAATAATGAAAATGCTCTAATAATGATTGAATTGGTGAATATACAACTATGTGCTTATATCAAATACCATTGATTGTACACTTTGGATAGATTGTAGCTTTATTAATATGTATCAATAAAACTGATTTTTAAAAAGTGTATTCTACCTACCAGGATACCAAATTGCTTAAGGCAGTTTCTTGATTGGGTTTCTAGATTGACTACGTCTTTGTTCAGTTTCTAGATTCTGCCCATTTGGGGAGTGGAGGTGGGGTATTCCATTACATATTTTATAGTCTTTGTTCCTTACTAAGTATATTGGAAAACTGTTGCTTCTCGGCCTTTTGGCTAAGTTCAAGTATAGTACATTGGACAACTGATAGTTTATTATAAAGTTAAACACACATTGATGTTATGACCCAGCAATTCAACTCCAAGGAATTCATCCAAGAGAAATGAAAATGTATGTCCACACAAGACTTTTGCACAAATGTTCGGAGCAGTATTACTAATTGCCAAAATCTGTCCATCAACAGGTTAATGGATAAACAAATTGTGGTACATACATGCAATGGAATATCAAGCAAAAAAAGAAGCAAGCTATTGATACACACAAAAACACAGATGAATTTCAAAAATATGCTGAGCAAAATCAGTCCAGTCACAAAAGAACAGCTACCATCCAATTGCACTTACATGAAATTCTTCAGAAGTAAAAACTATAGTGAGCAAAAGTAGATCAATGGTTGCCTGGGGACTGTTAGACCATTTATTGCAAGGTTAAAATTCTGGACTTCCACTTTCTGGGCAAGGCTGTTAAAGGCAATATTGAAAACAGTGCATGGACCTTAGAGCTTTAAGTACTTCAAGGTCAGAGGTCCGGCCTTACTAGTTTCCTCCCTTTCCTTTTGTTCCCGCCCTATGCTCCATTTACTCCACTGCCTAATGCATTCTAGCTGCATTTCCCCCTACCCTTGCCAAACATGGGCTGTTTACTCTGGGTGGTGCTAGACTACTCCATATTCAACTTAAAGGGGCATCAGGGACCACCAAAGGGATAGGATTTTGAAGTCTTAGATTTTCCCCTTAGCCAGCTGAAGTCACTTCACCATCCTGTGGTTAAGCCCTCACATGTAAAATGGGGACAGTAGTACTAACAATCCTGGTGTTGTGAGGATAAAATGGAATAATACTTACGAAAGTGTTGCATGAACTTGCTTGGGATCACCTCTCAGTCAAAGGATTCACACTAGAGGCCTTGTCT
The DNA here is from genome assembly GCA_029593785.1 of Cabassous unicinctus. Classification (NCBI taxonomy): domain Eukaryota; kingdom Metazoa; phylum Chordata; class Mammalia; order Cingulata; family Chlamyphoridae; genus Cabassous; species Cabassous unicinctus. The sequence continues at coordinate 2,173 of JAQZBX010037607.1, read as the reverse complement.
CATAATCTGTTTTTTCTGGAGTGCCCACTCTGAAACAGCATCTCTCTCCAATACACCATCATGAAGGCACCAAGCAATGAAATGAAGGTGACTCCCACCTGGAAGGGTGTCCAAGGGAAACTTCCCTGTGGCATCTGAGCCGAAGGAAGAACCGTCACCCGGAGGTTATGGAGATGAGAAACTACTGGGCATAGAAAGTAGAGAAACAGGGTCCATGAGCTTCCTCTCTTCAAATATTTCCTATTTCATGAAAAGAAAAATAAGTATATGTGATATTTAAATGATTAAACTATTAACCCCATCTGCTAATGTTTGCATCTGAACTGATATTAAACATCAAACTAAAGATGCTGTATCTGATGTTTTACAGCAAGTGAAAATGGATTTGATGTTTTCTTCTTTTGGCTTCACTCTTGGTTATAGGGAATATAAGAGGAAAAAGAAGTATTTGTATTTGTAACCTCCTCCCCCCACCTGACCCAATTCTTTCTTAGGATGCTGGATACTTACAAATAAAGGGATTGCTTAATGGAGTGAAGTGGGTAGATATTTATGAACACAAGGTCAGGGCTTGCTGGGGAAACCAAGCTTGGGAAAGGGCAGATAGAACAGTGGGGTGAACCAAGGGCAGGGAAGACAGAAGCAAGATGACTTGACCCTGTGCCAGGGGAGAAGAAAGGTCAAAGGAAGTGGTCTTGTTCCTGCATGGCCAAAGAAGGAAGATGTGGAAATACTGTTCCATGGAGACATCTACCAACTTCAGTGCTCTCTCTTTGAAAGACAAGATCTTCAGTAGAATTCATGTTAACAGCCACTGCATTGGTGCCAGAACATTCTGCGTGGTGGTTGTGAGGGCTGAGGTGGAACAAGGCAGAGGCAGCACATGGAATGGTCAGGAACAATTCCTGATTGTGGGAAGGAGGCTCTGGGGCCTTCCAAACTATGAGCTAGCCCCTCTAAGAAGACATATAACAGATCATGTTTCTTAAGTGCCTGTACCGCTTCTCACCTAGATGCCACCTGGATTCTCTTTTGCTTGTGAGGTTCTTACAGGAAGTGATGTAATGAGCAGTGGAATAGCCCAGTGCATCGGGCAGCACCCTTTCCATCAACAAGGATCTCAAGGCTAAGGGGAGGAGACCCCTAAATGTCTCCTTATAGTATTAGAGATAGTTCTTATATGGAAAAAGGCATAGAAACTCTTAACCTGGGGGATGGTGTGTGACAGGAGATGCAGGAAGTCCCAGCATGACTGTGGCAAATTATCCCAGGGCATCAGTTTCATGAAAAAACATGTAAAGAAATATATTTAAGAATCTTAATTGGTAATTTAAACGTTTAAAAAATATTAAAATAAATGCAGGTGCATTATGGAATAGAACATAATTCATAGAAAGTTTAAACATAAATACTAAGGAAATGTTTTGTTAAAGGAAAAAAATTAAAAAACAAAACAAAACAAGGAAATAAAAAGTGAAAAATAAAAAAATATATATAAAAAAGAAGAAATGCTTTGCTGATGACAAGCTCTTTTGGATCCTATATCAGGGTACTACAGAGAAACAGAAAAAGATGTGTGTGCATGTGTGTGTGTGTGAGTATGCGTATTTTCATATGCATATGCACATGTATGTATTTGTGCACATGTATGTATGTATAAAGGCATGTATGCATGCATAGGTGTATGTATATAGTAAGCTAGTTTATTTTAAGGAGTTGGCTTATGGGATTGTGGAGGCTGGCAAATTCAAAGTTCAATCAGGCTGGAAATTACAGCGAGAATTGATGTTGCAGTTTTGAGACAAACTTCTTCTTCTCTGGGAAACCTCAGTTTTATCTTACGGCCTACAACTGATTGGATGAGGCTTGCCCTCATTAACAAGGGTAAACTCCTTTAGTTAAAGTCAACTGATTGTAGATGCTAATCACGTCTACAAAGTACCTCCACAGCAATATCTAGGTCAGTATTTGATCAAACAATTAGATACCACAACCTAGCAAGTTGACACTCAAAATTAACTAGCATATCCCCCAAATATTCCAGGGAATACATTTCTAAGCTTTTCTGATGTTAGAAAACAAATGATTTGGTCAAAATTATGAGAAATGCTTTGGAAAAAATTCAGCCAAGATTCTGCCTTTCGGTATGTCTGTCCCTTCATTGTGTAAGGTA
>JAQZBX010037606.1:0-23733 GCA_029593785.1 Cabassous unicinctus | reverse complement strand
AAAATACTACAAAAGATAGGAATAGAAGGAAACTTTCTGAATATGGTAAAGGGTATATATGAAAAACCCAAACCCAACATCGTTTTCATTGGTGAAATCCTAAAAGCCTTCCCTCTAAGATCAGGAAGAAGACAAGGATGCCCTCTATTACCACTCCTATTTAACATTGTCTTAGAAGTACTTGCCCAGGCACTGAGGCAAGAAAAGGACATAAAAGGCCTCCAGATTGGAAAGGAAGAAGTGAAAATTTCATTATTTGCAGACGACATGATCCTATACATAGAAAGCCCGGAGAAATCTACAACTAAGTTTCTAGAACATATAAATGACTTCAGTAACTTTGCAGGCTACAAGATCAATGCTCAAAATTCGGTAGCATTTCTGTGCACCAATAACGAGCAATCTGAGGAGGAAATCAAGAAAAAAATACCATTTACAATAGTAAATAAAAGAATCGAAAACCTAGGAATAAATTTAACTAAAGATATAAAGGACTTATATACATAAAACTACACAACACTGTTAAAGGAAATCAAAGAAGACTTAAATAAATGGAAAATTATTCCCTGTTCATGGATAGGAAGAATAAACATCATCAAGATGTCTATCCTACAAAAACTAATCTACAGATTTAATGCAATCCCAATAAAAATCAACACTGTATTTTTTAAGGAACTGGAAAAACTAACCACAAAATATATTTGGAGAGGTAAGAGACCCCAAATTGCCAAAGACTAATTGAAAAAGAAAATGAAGTTGGAGGTATCACATTACCTGACTTTAAAACATACTACAAAGCTACAGTGATCAAATCCACATGGTATTGGCACAAGGATAGACCTACTGAACAATGGAACTAAATTGAGAGTTCTGATATTGATCCTTGCATATACCGTCCTCTGATATTCGACAAGGCCACCAAGCCCACTCATTTGGGAGAGAATGGCCTCTTTAATAAGTGGTGCTTGGAGAACTGGATATCCATATCCAAAAGAATGAGAGAATACCATCTCACACCCTTTACAAAAATTAAATCTAGATGGATCAAAGATCTAAATATAAGAGCCAAAACCATAAAGACTTTGGAAGATAATATAGGGAAGCATCTACAGGACCTTGTAATAGCAAATGATTTCATGAACTTCACAGACAAAGCATGAGCAGCAAGAGAAAAAATAGATAAAAGGGATTTCATCAAAATTAAAAACTTCTCCACCTCAAAGGATGTTATTAAGGAAATAAAAAGGCATCCTTCCCAATGGAAAAATGTTCTATTGTAGACATATTGTGATTCAAGCAATCATATATCTGATAGGAGCCTAATATCCTGCATACATAAAGAAATCCTACACCTCAAAAATAAAAAGAGATACAACCATTTAAAAAAATGGGCAAGTGACCTGAAAATAAACTTCTCTAAGGAAGAACTACAAATGGCTAAAAAGCACATGAAAAAATGCTGGACATTGTTAGCTATTAGGGAAATGCAAATCAAAACCAAAATGAGATATCATCTTACACCCATCAGAATAGCAGCTATTAAAAAAAGACCAGAATATAAGTGTTGGAGAGGATGTAGAGGAATAGGAACCCTCATCCACTGCTGATGGGATTGTGGAATGTTCCAGCCACTGTGGAGGACAGTTTGGTGATTCCACAGAAAACTAACAATAGATCTTCCATATGATCCAGCAATTCCACTACTGGGTATATACCCAGAAGAATTGAAAGCAAAGACACGATCAGATATATGTACACCAAAGTTCATAGTGGCATTGTTCACAACTGCCGAAAGTTAGAATCAGCCCTGGTGCCCATCAACAGATGAATGGATAAGCAAAATGTGGTATATACATACAATGGAGTATTACTCAGTTGTTAAAAGGAATAAAGTTCTAACACATGAAATAACATGGATGAATCTTGAAGACCTTATGTTGAGTGAAGCAAGCCAGGCATTGAAGGATGAACAGTTTATGACCTCGTTGATTTGAATTGAGGAAAGTTAACAGTTTCTGAGGACCACTGACTGAAAGATAGGTTAACAAATGAGAGAGAGAGAAGTGTAGGTTGCGAGCCATCACCCATATGGACATAATCTATGGTAAATTGATAGAGTATAGTTACATATTGAAGTATAGGACAGGTGGGTAGAGATTTTACTGGGTTTGGTGGTGCAGTGTTAACAGGTGAGCAGATTAGGAAGGGCAGGTTAGAATACCCAGGGCATGTAACTATGAATCTTTTCATCCCATGAGCCAAGGCAGGGGAAAGTCATATGCCCCAGGGGTGGGGAGGAAAGAACAGAAAAGATTACATGGGGTATTTAGTGGTCATGGGAAATATTCTTCATTACCTTACAGTAATGGACCCAGGACATGGTAAATATCATCAAAAATTATTAAACTGTACAGCCTAAATTGTAAACTATACCATAAACCATTGACAAATTTTAGTTGCTATATTTTACTATCTATATAACAGTTATAACAATGCTAACATCCATTTAAAAAAAAATGTTTCAATATGGGGTGGGGAATGGGGAGGGAGGTTGGGTATGTGGGAGTCTCTAGTATTCCATGGGTGACTTTGCTGTGACCTAAAACCTTTTGAAAATTAAATCAAAATTTGGGAGATACTGGGGAATGAGAGGGGGAAGGTGTCACTATACACTGGACATCTGATAATAATACAGTGATAAAAGGAAAACAGAATAATTACTTTTTAAAAAGGATTTTTCCCCACATTTTTTGAATGTCCCAATCCACTAATTATATTTTATTTTTAGTTTAGTTTCTTTTTTTTTTTCTTCTGCCTTTCCTTGTACTTATCTTTTGCATTTAAGCTTATCATTATTATTTCTTTTTCCTATTAACTGTATTTTGTTATTATATGGGCTTCATGTTCAAGGAAGTTTTAGATCACAGAAGGGTTACAATTGGACTGCAGAGGATCAATCATGGGGGGTGTCTGGGATGGGAGATTCATGGGAGTAAGTCCATCTGAATATACATGAAAGATATATAAAATTGTTCAAATGATCAAGGGATGAAGCATGGTCACGGTGGGTAGACAATTACTCAATGAATTAGGGAATCTGAATTCCCAGCCTGGAGAGCTCTGCTACATTCCCCAAGGGAGCAGCAACAGTCCCCTGAGGGCATCCACAGGGTCTAGCAAAAGAGGATAGCCCACTGATGGCTTCTTGTTATTGAGGACTAACCTTATGAGTATTTGGTCTTATAATTGAAACTTAGCCTACTGTTATGGGGTACTTAAGGGTTGCCACCTGAAAGCATCCTTGTTGCTCATTTGTGGCCTCTCTCTAAGCCAAACTAAGCATACGAATGCATTACCTTCCCCCTAACTTGGGACATGACTCCTGAGGATGAGCCTCCCTGACAATGAGGGATTAATACCAAGTGCCAAATGGCAACATGATTGGTAAAATACCTTGAATAAAAGGGGGAAAAGGTAAAGAGAAATGAGTTAACATGGCTAAGAGACTTCAAAGAGAGTCGGGAGGTCATCCCAGAGGTAATGCTTACACGCACCTCAGTAGGATCTCATAGAACACGAAAGTGGATATCACCCCACACAGAGGGACCCTTGAGGGCTCTGGAGACACCCAAGTCCTATATAAGTGGGGATAGCCCAAAGATTGATGCCTAATTTGTGGGCTCTTCATTGGAATCTGTGTTCCTGAGAGTGACAGAGATTAACTCAAATAAGTCCTCCCTGCACATGGTACATCAGTCCCTTCTATTCAAACATATATGTGATGCTGGAGTTGTAAGGTGTACTTCCAGAGACTGAAGCCTCTGGACTACCTATGTGCCAGCTGTGACTGGAATCTCGGTGGAGCTGCAGCTCCTATCCTATAGCTTAATGGACTCATCCAAGTAACCTGGAAAGGAGACAACAATGTGCAACGGCCATCCCAGGGAATGGAGAGGGCCTGCAGCTGCAGGCAGGATAATCCCATCCACCATATCCATAGGATATAAGCCCTCTCTCATTTGGAGGTGGAGTGGACATCACCATCCCAGTCCCTTCAGGATTGGGGGTGGAGTTGTGGACTAGAGGGGACTTGGTGGTGTTCTATTGTAGAAATATTGTGATTCAAGCAATGGAAGAAATTGTAACAGTGAGGTGGAGCTGGTGGCCACTGGACGTTTTTTGGGCAGGGAGAGGAGGGGCAGTTGAAATACAGGGGCTTTTTTGGGACTTGGGGGTTGTCCTGAGTGGCATTGCAGTGACGGATGTAGGCCATTTTGCATCAGCATATGCCATGCAGAACTGTGTGGGAGAGAGTGTGGTCTATGATGTGAACTGTGGTGTATGCTTGGTGACAAGTCCCCAGGATGTGTATATCCATTGCTGGTGTTGTGCCACACTGATGAAGGATGGTGTTGTGGGATGTTGTTGGAGGTATGGGAGGTGGGGAACATGGGAATCCTTGTAATTTCTGAGTAATATTTAGGTAATCTAAGCACCTTTATAAATATATGTATATATAAAATAACATTTATGTAAACAAATGCACATATATGCATATGTATTTATATATCGTTTTACAAATATTGGTATGTATTGTGAAAAATTTGATTTTTACCCAGAATTTTTAAAAAAGGCTTATATCACTCTTGTTGGTCAAAAGCATAATGAAAATATAAGTGAAATAGATTGATGAAGGATTCCTAAAAGAGTTTTTCAATTCAGACTCTGACTTTTCTAAATCATTTTTTTTAGTGTTTTTAAAAATATATTTACAATTTATCCATTTTAAACACACCCCCATTTTTACTGTTTTTGTTTCCATTCATTGGGCATTTCTCTGTGTCTGTTTCCTGCCCTCTCCTCTCATCCTTCTCCTGTCTTTACCTGGATTCCATCCTGGGAATGTAAGATGTGGGAGAGAGGTGGTCTACCATCTCTGCCACCTCAGATCCTGTTTTTTCAGCATGTCTCATCTTGGCTTTCCCCTGCATTTCTCTCCCTGTTATGCCATCATCTTGCTGCTTGGTTTGGCAGGGCCTGATGGCTCAACCATTTGCGGGGCCTTATGACTCACCTGCTCACAGGACCTGGGGGCTCACCGACTCACCCTAATGGTGCACCGATGCACCTTCTATAGTTTTGTTTATTTTGCCAGGATGTCTTGGGAATCAAACTCTGGCCCTCCCACATGGGAAACAGACACCCAACCATTTGAGCAACATCTGCCTTCTGCTATATCTCTTAAAGTTGACCAAAGATACCTAGAGTTACAGTCATTTTCCATACAGGATGGTCACATAATAAATCAGGCTTGGTTTATCACCAGCATTCTAAAACACAGACCTAGGGAGAAAAACTAGGTTTAGGGACACATGCATGGTTTCTAATATAGCAAATGTTTAGCTTACCCTGATTATCACAAAATCAGGACAGCGAGAATATTTGCAGTAAATCATGTTTTGATTCAGAGTCACCAATATCTATATCTCTTCCTCCAGTATTATTCTCTCTGCTATCAAGAGCCCTGGCAATGCAGTATTTCTTAAAGAGTGCCCATTGTTTTCTCTGTTTTTTTTCCATGTCACTGACATGCATCATGAAAGTGTTGACCTCAGCACTTTGTTTGGTGTGTGATGGGTAATCACTTTGCACATAGCTGTCAAAAAACATAACCCAACTTCATTTTCATATAGGTATCTCCCTTCCCATGGTCCCATGAAGCACTTAGGTGTTGCTGTGAGAGAAATTCTGGAATTATTGTCATTCTACCACCAATAAGCACTTATTTTCATTAATATCAAATATATGCCACACTGCTCTCTTTCCAGGCCTTTTGATGTAAGCAATAACTTTTCTTTTCAATGCTGAATCATAATATAATCTTTTCTGAAGACATTTACAATGGAAACTAAATCAAACAATACCAACAATGCCTGTAACTCATTTGAAAGGAGGACAGGATGAACAGCTAGGAACAGTTTCTCCCAGGGGCAAGCCATGGCACTCACTTTGCTGCTGCCACCTGGCTGACAGCAATTGCAGGGCACACCTCAATTTCTGGAATATTAAATGTGGTAAAATATACATTTAGAATTGGTAAGTGTCAAAGACTAATATGTCAACTCAGCTGGGTATTAAGCTATTGTAGGATGTCAGCTGAAATTATGTGATTGACAATAGTGAGTTCCAGGTTATGAATTTTGGTTTTTGGTTTGAGACTTAGGACAGACAGACAGGAACTTAGGTCCTACCAAGCAGAGGTGATTTGAGTCAGTGTTTAGTAACAGGATTCTCCGGGTCCATATTATAGTTCACTTGAGCTTCCCTGAAATTTTGCCCTGACCCAGTTTTTACCATAACCTCTTACACAACTTTTACTCTTATGTATTTTAAATGTTTTACTGACTAGTTTGACCAAATGGGATTTGCACCAATAACCAGATGGTAACACTCTTCTGAAAACTCTTCCAGGATCTGCAAAAATTACATTATCAGGTAGGGTTTTGACATTCCCAGGCATGTTTTTTGAGATGGTTTATATACACCATTTTACTTTTCCATTAACATACCTCATATTATTTAACTGTTCTCAGGATCATACTGAATTCATGGATTTTCATAGAATTATTGTGTTATTTTTGATGTTTTTTTGTCATATCTTAGCTAGTGGGAGCCCTTCTGCTGACCCCTTTTAGTATTATCCAGACACTATTTAATGCATTCTTGCCATCTGGAAATAGTGAGATGTTAAGGCCTATCTTACTTTTCCTTGCCCCAATATATAGATGTATTATTTTCCAATATAATGCAGATTCCTTTTAGCAAAGAATAACATTAAAAATAAAAGTTGTGGGACTAGAGGTACATATTAAATTAATTATTTCATACAAGTAAGGATAGTTTGCATGATGATATCACTGCTAACACACTTTTATAGGTCGATCAATTCCAGTGCCTAGATGTAGGATTCATTTTGTCTGTCTCAGGAGACAGTTCCTTACAGCTTCCTCTGAACTAAATAGTTCTGCCAGGGAGGTTTGCACCACCTTATCACAGCTCAGGATCTGTGGGCTTTCCCTCCCATCCTCCAGTAATGTCAATATAAATTCTTTGTAGAGTCAGAGTTAGAGTCTAAGCTACTGTTGGCCTTTTCCTTGACAACATGGGACTCCAAAGTTGTCTGCCTGAGTCCAGGCTGACATGGCAAAAAACACAACAGGGTGTGTAGGGAAGAAATATTAATAAATCTTTTTAAAAAATGGATTTAACCATTTAGGAGGGTCCAGGTGGTCTATTCCTTTTCATTTTAAAGTTAGAAACAAATACATTTTTATTGTAGTTGGCATGGTTTCACTTTTCCTATTTCAAGTGAAGGATGTGGAGGACATCTACTTCTAGTCATATTAGGGTGACAGGCTTCAGATATACCTTTTTGCCTTAAACTACTATAAATGGACACAATTTATGGAGCCACAGATTTCCTACTTTGGATAATAGCACAGGACAGTGATTTCTGAAAGATGAGAGACAAATAAAGTGAGGCCAGGAGTGAATTTCTATGCCATAGCACAGGGAGGGGGGAACCAAACAGCTTGGTGGTCTCCATGATTTGAGCAGATTTCACAATTTTGGAAAGCCAAGGTGGTTAGAATTCACAAGATAGAGTGACATAGAGAAGAGAACTATACAGAGAGAATAAGAAGTGATCCACCTTGACTTTTTGATAAGTACAGGCATGAGAGGAAACTACCACAGATGGGGAAAGAACCACTCAAAAGAGCAGGCAAAACAGGCCACAAAGCTCATGTGGAGCCAGAAGTAGCCTGAGTAGAAAGGCCTCTTTACACATGCAACATGAAGGAGAGAGCCTCAGTAGAGGAGCCAAAATATCTCTAGATATAAGGCCATTGTGGACCCACCTAACAAGGTTTAAAGTGTATGATAACAGTAGCACAAAGACCAGGAGGGGAGAAATGGAAGTATATTGTCATAAGGGTTTTATACTATTTAAAAAGTGAGTATTACTTGAAAATAGAATGTGATAAATTAAAGATGTATATTATAAGCCCTAGAGCTATCACTAAAAATTCAAAAGATATATCTATTAATCCATTAAAGGAGAGAAAATGGAATATAGAAAAAATACTCAATTCCCCAAAAAGTCATCAAAAGAGGAGAAAAGTAATGAAGAACAAAAAGTATAAATAAAAAACATCCAGATAGCGTAAGTTCTAAAACACCAACTAAACAGCACAGATTATCAAATTAGATTTTAAAAAATCAAGCCTAGACTATATGTTATGTGTAATAAATCCACTTTATTTTTTAATACACATTTTTATTTTTATTTTTTAAAGAAACTTAGAGTACATAAATGTTAAACAGAAAATGTAGGGGATTCCCATATGTGCCACTCCCTAGCCCTCCCACATTTTCCCACACCAACAACACCCTTCATTAGTGTGGTACATTTGCCACAATTGATGAACACATCTTGGAGCATTGCTGCTAAGTGCAGATTATAGTTTACCTTGTAGTTTACACTCTCTCCTGCACATTTTTGCAAGTTATTAAAAGATATACACTGGCCTGTATCTGTCATTGTAATATCTTTCAGGATAATTCCCAAGTCCCAAAAATGTCCCCATATTGCATCTCTTTTACCTTCTCCCTCCACTCAGAACCTCCAGTGGCCACTGCTTCCACATCCATGATAAAAGTTCTTTCATGGCTTGGGATCACAAGTCTACAGTAGAACAACTGAAAGTCTACTCTAGTCCATTGTCCATTCCTCAATCCTGAGAAGTCTGTGATGGTGATGCCCATTCCACCTCTAATTGAGAAGGGGCTTAGATTCCATGACATAGATGGATGGGACTTTCCTGCTTGCAGTTGCAGACTCTCTCTGTTCCTTCAGATGGTCATTATCAGTCATCATTTCTTTGTTAGTTGTCCTGGGTGAGACCAAAGAACTAGAAATTAGGTGTTGCAAGACTGCTGAGATTTAGGGTCCAACTGGCATATGGACAGACCAAAGATTTAAGTCTCTTGTACATACACCTATCAAATCTAGTACTAACTATAGGTTCAAATAGAGGGGCAGAAGAGCCATGTGTAGGGAGAGCACAACTGAGTCCAACTCTATCACACAGGGGAGCATAAATTCCAAATTAGGGCCCACTGACAAGGTGCCAAACTCCAGAGCTGTCTGCCCTCCCTATAGTCTCCTGATGTCTCCAGAGCCCTCAAGAGACCCACTTCTTGAGGTTATATTTACTTTGCCTGTCAATGACTTCTTGATGAGACATGCATAAGAGTACCTCTGAAATGACCTCCCACCTCACTTTGAAGTCTCTTAGCTATATAAACTCATTTGTCTTTATCCTTTCTCCCTTTTGGTCAAGGTCTTTTTCCAGTTGCATTGCTACTTGGTGCTTGGTCATAATCCATCAGTGTCAGGGAGGCTTTCCCATGGGAGTCATGGCCCACAGTGGGGTAAAGGTAATGCATTTATTTGATGAGTTTGTCTTACAGAGAGGCTACATTTGAGCAACAAGGAAGCTATCAGGAAGTAACATTTAGGCACCCTATAGTACTATGCTAAATTTCAATTTCAAAAGTATGTGATCCTAAGTACAGTCATCACAATCAAGGGCCCATCAATGGTGCATCTTCTTTCTCTAGTCACTGCTCCTGTATTCAGGGGATTCTTGCTGTCTCATTAGAGAATGTGGCAGAGCTCTGCAGGATGATAATTCAATATTCCTTTGGTTATTGGATGAATCTCCACCCACCATGACCATGCCCCATGTACACTTGAACACATTCATATGCCTTATAACTATGACTCGGGTAAACCTCCACCCATGCATCCCTCATCTCTGACATCCTAAACCAATGGTGATCCTTGGATCACAGTTATAACCCTTCTGTGATCCAAAATTTCTTCAAAATTGAAGCCAACAAAATAATTGAATAAAATAATAAGAAAATGATAAAATAAGGTCAGTTGTAAATATAACAAAGAAACTACAAAATATTTATAAAATGTTTGACATAAAAATATATATAAAATTTAAATTTTGTTTTGAAATTGTACCCTCATCACTGTAAAATATGTTTCTTGTATGTACAGTGACATTTGCTTCCATTTATTTATCCAGAATCTAATTTTTTTCATTTTTTCTTCATAGAAGCTTTAGGTTATGGAAAAGTCAGGCACAGAATATAGGTGATTCCCATATACCCAACATCCTTTCCCTTTTCTCCTTTCCCCTATTAATGACAGTTTACACATGGATGGTACATTTATTACAATTGAAATACACATATTTAAACATTGCTATTAAACTGATCAAAGATTTACATTGTGGGTTTCATTTTGGACTGTACACTTTGATAGATTTTTATGAATTTAGATGTGGTCTGTATCCATCCATGCAAGATCATGTAGAACAATTCCATCTGCCCAAAAATGTCCTATGTTCCATCTATTCTATACCTCCCTCTGTCTCCCCTCAGGACCCACAGTACACAAGTTTAACTCATGAAGGACCAGATTCATAGTTATTTGCAACAACAATGAGAGCTTGACATACTGGCCTGTTCTCCCCTATTAGGTACTGTGTATGCTCTCAAGAGACTCCCACAACTCTATCTGAGATCATAGCAGGACTTCCCGGGATGGGAGTCCAACACACTATGACAAGATGAACACTACACTCTCCCTAGAAGCCTGCTCCAGGTACACCCTGTCCCACATGCCCACCACATCCAACACCTTAAACCAGTGACCCTCTCATTCCATATTTGCCAAAAGAACATTCCCAACATTGCAGTTTCAACCACATACCTTCAAAGACCCAGAGTTCACCTGCTCCCTCCCTGAACCCTTCCTCCTATTCTATGGACAGTCCATCCACCCTTCCCACCCTACGCCCATCACAGACCTGCACCATCCATACCAATAAAACCACTGAATCACTGTTATCCACATCCACTGCAAAACTACACCCTTCAACCTATCACAGATTTTTCCCTCATGGGCACTGACTGACAAAATTCTTCTCCTTTTCTGTCTTCTGTAAATCTATCTTCCAAACTCTAGCTCTGTGAGCCTGCTCAATTTGTTTAAATCATATCAATGAGGTCATGCAATATTTGTCTTTTGGTGCCTGGCTTGCTTCACTCAAGCTAAAGTCTTCAAGACTCATCCATGTTTTCCCATGTGTTAATACTTCATTCCTTCTTACGGCTGAGTAGTATTCCATTGTATGTATGCACAACAATTTGTTTATCCATTCATCTGTTGATGGACATTTGGGTTGTTTCCAACTTTTGACAACAGTGAATAATGTCGCTATGAACATTGGTGTGCATATATCTGTTCATGTTCCTGTTTTCAATTATTCTGAGTGTATACCCAGCAGTGGGATTGCTGGATCATATGGGAGTTCTATAATCAGTTCCCTGAGGAACTGTCAAACTGTCCTCCACAATGGCTGCACCATTCTACAATCCCACCAGCAGTGGATAAGTGTTTCCCTTCCTCCACATCCTCTAAAATCTTGCAGTCCCCTGCTTTTTCAATAGCCACCAGTCTAATGGGTGTAGCAACTTATCTCATTATGGTTTTGATTTGTATTTCCCTAATAACTAGTAATGTTAAGCATCTTTTCTTGTGCTTTTTAGCCATTTGTATTTCATCTTTGGAGAAGTGTCTATTGAAATCATTTGCCCATTTTCTAAATGGGTTATTTGTCTTTTTATTTTTGAGATGTAGCATATTTTTATATATACTAGATAATAAGCCCCTATCAGATATATGGTTAAAAAATATTTCCTCCTACTGAGTAGGCTTTCTTTTCACTTTCTTGACAAACACCATTGAGGTGCAAAAGTTTTTAATTTTGAGGAAGTCCCATTTATCTATTTTTTCTTTCATTGCTTGGGCTGTGGGGGTAAACTTCATGAAACCATTTCCTAATATGAGGTCCTGTAGATGCTTCCTTACATTATCTTCCAAGATCTTTATGGTCTTGGCTCTTATGTTCAGATCTTCAATCCTCCTAAGTCAATTTTTATATAAGGTGTGAGAAGGTGTTCCTCTCTCATTCTTTTGGATATGAATATCCAGTTCTCCAAGCACCATTTGTTGAAGAGGCCATTCTCTCCCAGTTGTGTGGGCTTGCTGGCCTTGTTGAATAACAGTTGACTGTATACATAAGGATCTATATCAGAACTCTCAAGTCAGTTCCATTAGTTAGTATGTCTATTCTTGTGCTAATGCCATGCAATTTTGACCAGTGTAGCTTCGTAGTATGTTTTTAAAGCCAGATAGTGTGATTCCTCCAATTTCATTTTTTGTGTTCAATATGTCTTTGGCTATTTGGGATTCCTTGCCCTTCCAAATAAATTTCATAGTTAGCTTATCCAATTTATTAAAATATGTTGTGGTAATTTTTATTGGGATTATGTTAAATCTGTAGATCAGTTTGGGTAGGTTAGACATCTTCCTTTCCAATCTCGATGTCTTATATATCTTTTTCTTGCCTAAATGCTTCAGCAAGTACTTCTAACACAATGTTAAATAATAGCAGTGAAAGTGGGCATCCTTATCTTGCTCTAGATCTTAGAGGGAAAGCTTTTAGAATTTCACCATTAAATAGCACAGAAGTCTGACCTCTATCTTTTCTTTGTGTCCAGTTGAAATTGTATTCTTTGAATGACCTTCCATTTGTGTTTTTTCTGCATGAATTTTTAGACCTCACCTCCATTTTGTGAGAATCCATTTAGTTAAACTAGATCAAGTTTTCTGTAAATCCGTATACCTGGGCCCTTGTTGACATGGTTTTCCATGCACAGAAAGTAATGCCAGGGCTGATTTACTGTGGCCTACTGACCATTTTGTGTGCTGGAATTCCTTCACTGTGCATATGCATTAGCATCATTCCTGACAAGAGACGACCTGGAGTGTGACCAAGGAAAGACTTACATTTAAACATTTTCATAGTGGAAGTGGTCATTATTTCTTCTAACACCCCTCAAATAATCTTGTGGCATCCTTGATTTATACAGCCCCTAGACCACTGCATCCACCTCCATCTCATATATAATTGCTTTTTCACCCACCTGTTTATGGAAAATTCCTCTCCTAAATAAACTATCCTCACTCTTTTGGCCACACAGAGCACTTCTCCAGAACCCCAGGAGTCTATGACCTCTCTCAGACAATAAGCAGGGAAAGCCTAAAACCGCTTTGGCCAGCAGAGGGAGCTATAGGAGCATGTGGTCATGCTTTACCTGTCAGCCAAGTGGCTATCTTGGTGGGGCTTCCAGGTTCCAAGTCACTCCCTGCATCCCCCCCTGTTAATACTGGTCATTTGTGACCTCCTGATGTGGACATGGGTTCATTCATCCATCCAGGCCACTGAATGACCTTAAAAAGCTTTACTTTGTGTGGATGGGAGGGATAGAAGAATGGACATGTGAAACTGAAACTTAACTATTATATATTGCTTAAATATTAACACATGAAAGCTTCCTTGTTGCTCAAATGTGGCAGCATTCCAAGCCAAACTCAGCATATAAACTCAATACCTTCTCTTTGGCATGGGGCACGAATTGAGGATGAGCTTCCCTGGCACTGAGGTGTTATTACCAAGTGCCAAATAGCAGTGCATTTGGAAAAAGACCTTGACCAAAAGGGGCAAATATTAAAATACAAATGAGTTTTTATGGCTAAGAGATTTCAAAGTGAGCCAGGAGATCATTCCAGAGGTTATGCCTATGCACATCTCAGGAAGATCTCATTGACAGCCACAAAATCATTGCCTCAGGCACAGGTGCTCCTGAAAGCTCTAGAGGCATTTAGACACTGTAGGCAGGGCAGTCAAACTCAGGAATTCAGCATACTGTTCTTACCTTGTAATTTATGTTCCCCAAAGTAACAGAATTTCACTCATTCATAATTTCTCTATACATTACTCTTCTTTCCCTTTTATTTGAACCTTCAATTGTCACTATACCCATTAAATCTTTGTACCAGAGACTTAAATCTTTAGTCTGTTCATATGCTTGTTGAGCCCTGAATATCAGGAGTGTTGCAACACCTAGTCTCCAGTTCATTCGACTTGCCCAGGACAAGTAACAAAATGATGATGATGGATAACATCCATTCCAAAAAACCGAAAGTGTCTACAACTACAAGTAAGAGACTGCAGATGCTTCATCCCCATGGAATCCTATAAATGGCTTCTAGTGATTTGCTTCTTTCACTTACCATAATATTCATCAGGTCCCTCCCATTCTAGCATATATCTCTACTTCATTATGTCTTATGGCTGATAATATCCCATTTTATGGATACACCATATTTTCTGTATCCCTTCTTCATTTGATGGGCATTTGAATTGTTTGTAATCTTTGGCTATTATGATACCAAACTTAACCCAGATTTGGCCAGAAGGCCTTGCAGGGACTCCTGTCATGTTTTGACACCACTCCTGTGGACTTTGGTGCATTCCTTGCTCTCCAGGATACAATGTTTTTCAGGGTCCTCTCATGCATTTCCTGCCCAAGATCTGGACCCACACATACTTCCTAGGCACCCTCTTTTCTTTTCATGGAAAATGGTATTTAGAGACCACAATCTGGACATCAGAGGTGGATGTTCCTACCAGATTTTCTTTCCTTATAAGCCTGTTCTATAATTAGAGCTAGAATCTCTATGTCATTTACAGAAATATATTTCCTGATGAAAATGTAAGAGTATGCTGTTTTCCTTCCCTGGCAACCAAGCTGAAAGTGGCCCCACAGCCCAAAGCTAGGGCAGTCAGGAGGCTGGTGCAGGGTACTGGGGATCTGTGCCATGCCAGGGGTTAAACCTTTCACTCCTAAACATGGTGAAGCCAGGGATGGACACACAGGTAGCTCAGGACAGGGCCTGTCACCACCCAGACAGGAAGCCATTGAGTAATTTAATTTTGAGTGAGATGTGTCTGTGCAAGTCTGTGGCCATCAGTCCTAGAGGTATTCCCTTCCCCCATCAGGGCCTTTCATTCACCCACAGGAATCATCCACACTCCAATGACATAAGCAAATCACAAATTTTGGACCATGGATGCAGTCATCCTAGGGCACAGAAAGTTCCAAATTCCTGTTGAGGACAATCAGTAGCAACACAACTGAGAGTGTAGACTGGAGATCCCCAAGATGGTGGACATCAAACCGTACAGGCAACACTTCACCTTGACCCACAGAGAAGAGTGTGTGGTGTCTCTCACTTACAAGGAATAGGTATTCTTGTCTTGATATTCAGAGTTCATGCCTGAAACCTCGGGACCCAGGCAGGGTAGAGAGGCCATGAGCTGATGCTGGGGTCTGCCAGGAATTTTTTGGGTTAATTTTCTGGGTTAAGAAATTGCACACAGAATGGCAGGGCAGTGGGAAGCACTAGCTCATAGGGAGCAGTAATATTTATGAAATTAGGCCCAGCTGGAGCCTTTAAAACTCTATTTTAACCCCAGTCACCTCATAAGGAAAAGAAATTCTGGTGTCAGGGATCAGGATCACCAAGCATGAAATCTAAGGTAAAGATTTGATCATGGGACCCTGGAGGGGGACTGAGGATTCAAGTTCTGTCTGCCATTGGAACATGTGCTAATAATCTTCCTCTGTCCTTCTCCTTTCCACATTGTAAGCTTTCTTCCAGTTTTTACCCTACCTAGTGCTGATGGAAATCTGGAGTTTGCCCTTGTAAACTGCATGTTCCTATTTGTTGTTCAAATGAAACCTCAGCCAAGAAGCAGAAAGTGTTCCTTCTTCTTCCAAAGGTGTGAAAGTCAGTCACTGCCCTATCCAGGGTCAGAAAATTGTCCTTCCTAATGGAAGTGGCTTTGACATCTAAATCCTGATAGTCTTCATGGGTGGGCTCAATCCTTTCAGTATTGATACTGAAATGCACATGTGCTCTGTGAAAGGGAATTCTGTGTTTAATTCAGTAGCCAGGGAAGGGTGGCTGGTGCTTTTCCCTTATCCCTTCCAAAATAAACTGATGACTTTGCATGATTTCTTATTTGAATAAGCAATGTGAGAATATGCACCTCATTTCAATTAACACAGAAAATGAAAGAATCAAACCTCATCTCCAAGGCTGTAGTTGACCCAGGACTTTAATAATAAAATATTGACATCTAACACTTACTATTTATATTGATAAATATTTCCCCTCCCCATATATAAATTTTTTACTGTTTATTCATAAATTCAATTATTTTCCAATCTCATCCAAATCCTCCCTCCCACTGCCATGTTTTGCATAGTCTCAAAAAGTCAGAGGGAGTGCCATTGGCCCTTGCAGTAGCATGAGATTTGAGATAACTGGGACCCACCAGTGAGTGAGGAGGGTCTCTCTGTCCACTTCTGTGGTGTCGGGGTGACAGGAAAGGAAGTGAGCAGAGACTCCCTTGCTCCTGAAAAAGACTAGGATGGGGGAGCCTGGGCTGGGACCCCTGGGGATATCACAGATGGCATCCAAGGGAATGAAATGAGAAACTAAGTGGTCCCCTGAGTTAGTGATGGCTCACCAGAGCCCAGGACAGCCTTTCAATGGCAAAGTAATACTGGTGAATAGGATAGGTTCAGAAGTTTATATAGAGTCTGGGGGTGGCTGGTGGGGAGGAAGTGCCTGCCTGGCCTGGCCCAATGTGGTTGGGGTCAGCAAAACTACTTTACAAGGCATTTTTGGGAAGGGGGTCCCTGAAGCTGGTGGACACCAGGGGCCAGTTAGAATGTCTCCTTTAGGAAATTGTGTCCCTTCTGCTTCATGCCCAGATGGGCTGAGATAGCTCTGTTCTTGACCTTGGCGTCCTTGGGTGTTAACTGCTTCATTAGATGAATGTGATGACTAGCTAAAGGATCCATAGTGTCACAAACATTCTCGCTGTCTGGGATCTGCTGCATGGGTGGTCAGCTGTGCTCCAGGGGACCCCAGGACCCAGGCCTCAGCCAGGGTCCTGAATCTCACAATCCAGCTCCAGCACCAAAACGAGCCCTCTGAATGACACCTGCCTGAAGGAAAGACTTTACAGAGGCACAGCTAACAAGGAAGACCCTTGTTTGAGAAGCGACTCTGACTCCTAACTGCTATCCTCAGAATGGAGCTGCCAAGAGGTTATCTACTTGCCCACCCAACCTCCTGTCACCGTCACTGCTCAGGGTCTCACAGCTGAAGTTGCCTTTCTAGAACCCAGTGCACATTCCCAATTCCAGCACTAACCAGGACAAGACTACTGATGTCCAACAAATGGCAGCCATGGCTCAGACCTCCTGAGTAGGGTCCTGAAGGCCTTTACAACCAGGCAGTACCTAATACTGAACAAGCATTTACACTTTAATCTGATTTTCCTATTGTCTTCCTGGCCTAGAGCCAGCTAGAAAGCAACACTGGGCTGGAATTCCTGCTTTGGCCTCAGTGGTGTGGCTACTCATCTCCTTTCTTAACCTCTCCTGTCCTCAGTCTTACTGTTCTGTATGATGGGTCCTTCTGCCCTATTTCTCATCTCACAGCCCCATTTTTCCCATTAAAAGAGAGAGGATTTAGATCTAACTTCAAGGAATGGTGCGTGTCATTTTAATTTGCCTGGGCTAATGGCTGGGATAGGGGAATCAGCTCACTGAGAAGAACACAGTTAACTTTATTGTGCACATACATACTCCAGGGATGAGAAGCCAGCCCAGGTGCTTGAGGAACTGTTCTAAGGGCTCAGAGCACAGGACACCTGGCTCTGAGTTAGTGTGGTTCTGGATTCTTTCCCTTTCCCATATTCCAGAATACTGAGTTGGCTCTCTAGAACCTCCAAAGGGGAACAGTAGATTTTGTCTAGTTTCCACTGTCATAAAGGCATGGCCTGTTGCCTAATTGGTGCTTGTGTCCTCCAGTCATGGTGCTTTTGGAGGTGCAATCACTCCACCTTTCCAGAGGACATCCTTCAAGTTGAGCAACTCTACTTGGCCATCTTGCCAATGGACCAAGGTGAAAAGCACTTTCTCTGGGTACCTCAATGTTGTTAGCTTTGAACTTGTTTTCCCAATACCTGGGTCATGTCCAGCAAAGTGTACACATAGAAGAGGGAGAAGGCAGGGAGAAGATGCAATGGACACTGAGGGCTTCCCTGGGCTGCTTGGTTTGTGAACAGGGTGCCTACACACCTTGCTGTCAGATATACTGGGGGCAACGGGCATCGGATATCAGGCTAGGGTTGTGGTTCTTATGTCCACCTCTTCCACCACTGCCCCTTCCAACTTGCCCCCAACTTAATTTGACCCTCTGAAAAGATTTGCACCAGCTTGTAGTCCTCCAACTTGTCTCCATCCAGGTTGTGTTTTTCCATGGCCTTCTAGATCACAGCTGGGGCCTTATCTTGGTTGTTCACCTTGGGTGGGCCAGGGGATAGGACATCAGGGCATTGGTCTTGGAGCTAGCTCCTGAGAGTGCAGCTGACAGAGACCCTAAGAAGCCATGTTTGGCCAAGGCTGGGTGTTTTAGGACCTCACTGACTTCTCCTTGACTAGGGAGACTGCCATGATATGATGGGGGTCTTTTCCCATCATTCCTTACCCCAACTCCTACAAGAACCTACACCTCAGTCTTGAGGTTGATTCCCAGTGTGGGCCCAAACCCCTGCACTCTAGGCTGAACACTGTCCCATGGGTCTTTGGCCTGCACAACCCCTATGGGCTCCCAGAGCTCTTGGGACAAAGGGAGACCATGCAGCAGTAGGTGGGCATTAAGGAGTGAAAACTGGGCCTCTCTCTGTCACCTCCTGCCACACAATCATGAGAAATCCTTGCCCTAGGGGAGTACCCCTACCCAGACCCTGGCCCTCCAGGTCACCTCCAGATAGCAGTGGACCCCCCTGAACAGAACACACATCTAGTCTGAGCCTGGATGTCAAAGAGCAGGAGGGGCAGGATGACAACCTATGGCACACCAGGCCTGCCCTGGACTCCACAATGCAGCTGTGCTCTGCAATGTCTAGACCCCAGGTGACTTGACCATGAGGGTCTAGCTACAGTCAGGGCTCAGGTGAAGGGTGCAACAAGTGATAGCTTAGTAAAACCACACCCACTTCTGGCCGAAAGAGAAGTGTAGCCTGGGACAGGTGGGTAACATGGCAGCTCAGACAGCCTTTGTGCTGTGGGGCCTGGGGTGACTCCACCTGCATGTCCTATCCAGAATCTGGCCCCTGCTCACATCTTCACAGCCACTGTCTTGGGGCAGACCTCATCCACCCCTCTGGGTCAAGGCAGCCACCCTTCACTGTCTGGGTTCTCCACAATGGCCCAACCTCCACTCTGAAACCAAAGGTCACCAGCTTTCCTTGTTCTGCTCTGATCCTCCAGTGGCTCCCATTTCCCCTATGAGAAAGTCAAGCTCCATCCAGTAGACCACTGGGCCTGAGGGGACACAGCTCCCAAAACTTCTCTGACCTCACATCATCCCCTTGACTCCTGCTCCCTCAGCCCTGGCCTCCTGGCTGCTCCTCAGGAAGGCCAAGCACATGGGCCCCAAGGGCCTGGCAGGCTCTTCCCTCCCTCTTCCTCTCCAAGGCCACCTCAGTGACCTTGTCCATGGCCGTCCTCACTCAGCATGCCCGCCTCAACCCCTATGTCCACAGTCTTGAACCCTGACCACCATCAAACACATGCTCTTCCTGCCTCTGGAGGTGGCTGTCTGTTCTTCCCCACCCACTAGGAAGTCTGAACCAGGATGGCAGGGAGGGAACATGGCATTCCTTATGTTTCTACTGCCTGAACCACTGAGGGGCCCCAGGTGATGGCTGCACTCCCAGCTCACGAGGATACTCTTGTAATTATTACTGTTATCCTCATCCCAGCTGACATGAACAATGCAGCAGTCACCCCCTTGCTGTTCATAGAGTGGCCATTGGTCACAGCCCTTGTGGTGGGTCAGGGTAGCCATGGGTTTGATGGAGGAGGAGGAAGAGGACGTTCTTCTGGGTGCTAATGTGACAACGGAAGAGTTCTGTGATGATGCAGTTGCCAACTGACCCAACTGTGAGGGACAGAAAAATCAGCAGAAGGCCTAGTGCCTTGAGGCTTGCCAGGGCTGCTCTAGAAGCTCCAGGGGGCTTTAGAAATTCCATACGAGTCAACAAACCTTGACACCTTTGTAGATGCAGAGCGGGCCAAGCAGGCACAGGAGAGGGAGGAGGAAGGTAAGGGCTGACAGGGAGAAGAGGTTGTCAGTCACCTTCATTTCCTGGCCATCTTGGGACTCTGGGATATGGTCCAGGTGGATTTCTACCTCAGAGCTTGAGGAACCAGCCACATTTATGGAAGGTGAGTCAGCTGCATCCCTGGTCACACTGGACCTGGACACTGGAGTGGGTGATGCTGCTACCACTGGACTCAGGTGCCTGGCAGCTAGATATGTGGGTTGGCTTACCTTGGGGGCTTCCCCCAGGATGCAAACAAATCCCTGCACAGCTAACACTGAACCCTGCTAAGTGCTCAGTTCACCCAAAGATGGCAGTGGGCTCCTACTGTCTTAGAGATCATGCAGCATCCCCCCAATTCACAGAAGAGGAAACAGGCCCAGAGAAGGGGAAACACCCAAAAAGTCACAGGGTTGGTCGGGATTGGAGATGAGATCCCAGGGCTAAGCTGTCAGGCTCCCCAAGCCCATGATTAGCCTGAAGGTTCCCTGAGCCCAAAGTGAACCAACATTTGCCTGGCCTGGACAGGGAACCCACTTTTTGCCCCAACACTTGAAGCCTTTCGGTATGTGTTTGGCCTTGAAGCTCTTACTTGTCCCCTGGGATGAGGGCTCTATCTCCTGATACAGCTGGTAGCTACAGGACAGAGTGGCAGCTGTGAGGTTCCTAGAGCCACATCTCAGGCATCCCTCCCAATGCCCACACAGGAGTTGGCATTTGTGTGCTCCAGATGTCTTTAGGAAACAGATCCTATGCTAACCCAGGAACTACCAGGGTGATCCTGCCCCTACTGTGGACTGATTCTGACCTGGCCTCACCTGTCATTCTTGCTGAGCTCCTCCATGGTCCCAAACCAGGCTCTAAATGGTTCATTAGGCAGAAGGGCATCGTAGCAGCAGAGCACCTGGAGCTGCTGGATCTCAGTGACCATCTGGTTTTCCTGGGGCCAGAGGGAAGGAAGAGGTGCTGCCGAGGCCTGGGTGGGCTTGCTGGGTGGGATGGGGGCCAGTGGCTGATTTTGCTTATATGGGACTCCCCCACTGCTTCACTCCCTTCCAGGCTCTACTGACCCTCAGGGATGAATTCACACAGCTCCTCCTCCAAGAAGTTGTCCTTCATCCCATGAATAACCCCCACCCACTCTCCCCCTCAATTTAAGAGGAAGCTGCATGAAGTCTGTGGTTGTCCTGCCCAGGAGTGTCTCTGTTTTTCTTCCCTGAACCCACTCCAGCCCCACACCCACAGTGATGGCCACAGCTGCTCACCTTCCTCTTTTTGTCAAAATTGATCTTCCTCCTCTGGAAAGCAGAGAGTTTGCATCCATCATAAAGGGGTCTCGAACCATTGCCATCCCACAGGGTCTCAGTCCTATCACACTACTACTGTGGGGTCAGCACCCACAGGGCAGTCCAGACAGGGATGGACCCAGGCAGGTTAGTGGGCACCAGGAGTGGGGACCAGGAGTGAAGACACAGAGACCTTCCAGTCCCAGCCTCTGAGCACAATGGAGAGGTGGCCCCTTGGACCAGGCTCCATTTCCTACTCTGTAAGAAGGCCACGGCACCCCAGCAACCAGGGTGGCTCAGAAGCTCTCAGGAGAGGTGGTGTGCCCACTGCTGAAAGCTCAGGGCTCAGGGAGGTCCCTTTCCCACCCTGCCCTGGCCCCTAGGTTCACTTACATCCAGATACTCTGTCATGGATGGTCCAACAACAAAAATTGAGTGATGATTGTTTTCAGGCATGGGACCATGCCCTGGATGTCACCCTGTGGCATTGTGTGGGTTGGAGATGAGCACAGTCTCTCAGGTGTCCCCAAGACTCAGCTTTGAAAATTCCCCAGTCTCAGACTCCTAGGACTACCCAGCCCTCCTCGGGGACAGTCTAGGACATTAGTGGTAACCCCCTAAGTTCCCCTCAAAGCCTCCAAGGACACCCAAGTCCTGTGAAGTCACCCTCCAGCACTGACTTTTCTTCAGTCACCAAGATCACCCCTTCCCCGACCTCATCCCCCCTGAGTCAGCTCTTCAAGGCTCTTGCTCTGACTGGATACAACTAGTCCCCCCAGGATTCCAGCAACCCATGCCCTAAAGGTCAGGAGATGGGACAATGAAGGGAGGCTTTCCAGGCTTAGTGCCCAACAGGGATGAATTTGAGAAGGGCCCCATCCTGACTTGGAGGCCACCCCTCACTGACCCTCCTGGCCTTAGACACACTCACCCTCTCTGGTTGCTGTTGCTTCTGGACTGTTTTGGGGATCATCTCCAGGGTGGAAAAGTTAGAGATCAACTTCTGCAGGGTTGTGGACATGGTCAGTGAGGTGCTCCACCCCTCACCAATTTTCCCTTGTGTAGGAGACACCTTGGCATTGTGGGCAGATGGAAATCTGCTGCTACCACATGCCTGATGCCCCTGAGTGAACTTGTGCAAGAGGATTGGTCTCCTGACTCTGTTTGTTCATCTGTGCTATTAGGACAAAGATCTGTCCCCTCATCAGGAGTCCAGAAGACTCACTTTTGCATGCTAGCAGTGCATATGCTCTGGCCTTTGAGCTCTCCCTTCAGAGTCATGGGAATGCTCATCCAACATCCTTTTCTCCTTTGAGCCTCACCACTCACCGTGAGGGCAGCACCACTGGATGGTCATGCCTCCATTCCACATGAGGACACAGAGGCCATGAGGTTGTTGACTTGTACCCCTTCAGTCAGGGCATTGGAGGACGGCTGCTCCCTTCAAGATGGAGGTCTGAGCTGATGTCACCCCACCACCCAGAACCACTAACCGGTGTATGGTTCTCCTGGTCTCTGAGTGTGGGAGGGCCTTGTGTCATCCCACCCACTGATCTTGAGAATAGTGTGTCTCTGGAGACCTAGTTGAGCAGCTCCTGCCTGCAGCAGCTCACTGATGTGGAGACCCCAAAACCTGCCTGTAGGCATACAAAAGGCATCCCTCCCGAGTGGATATTCTGCCTGCAGACAAGTCCCCTGCATCCACTCAGGTCAGGTCTCCAAGGTGCCACGTCTGATGGTCCAGCTAGGGTGGGGGCTGCCAGGAGTACTGGGCATGGAAGTTTTGATTCCTCCTTTATGTGGAAGACTCTAGTTATGGTCAGGAAGGACCTACCATGATTTCCTTTCTCCCAGATATTTCTCATAGCTCTCTGGCACACAAGTCATTCATAATGAGGCACAGTTATGAGACCCTCCCATGCAGATGGAGAATTCTCATCCTGCCAGTTCATTATCTCCTTCTGGAACATCCCAGGAATGTCCACTGTATCTGAGAACCACAGCCTACTGCCGTACAATTCCCCTTTCACCTGCCCACAAGCCAAATATCTCACTCTTCATCTTCCTCCAGAATAGGCCAGACTGGATGTTTTCAAAGAAATTTCCAGTGAAAAACTAACAACCCCACCTCCTGAGCCCTGACACCCCCCAGCCTCCTCTTTACCCTGATGATCAGATCTCTGCCTTGGGAGTAGTTGTGTTCCTTT
>JAQZBX010037605.1:0-23728 GCA_029593785.1 Cabassous unicinctus | reverse complement strand
CATAAGCCCCTACTCTGACTGGTGGACCACAGTGACGTTTTGAGTCTCCTGGAATTAATGTCACTTCTGAGCCAGTGTCTAATAATCCCCAAAATGTCTGATCATTTCCTTTTCCCCAATGCACAGTTACTCTGGCAAAAGGCCATAGGTCTCCCTGGGGAAAGGCGGGAGGAAGATTAACAGTATAAATTTTTGGCAGTTTAACAGGATCCATCCACAAGGGGACCTGGCCTTCTCCTCATTCAAGGGGCTCTGGATCTGTAAACTGTCTCAAGTCTGGGAATTGATTAAGGGGCCATGATTCTCTGCATCTGTAATTTGAGTTAGGATTTTGTTCACTTGACATAGAACTCTTCTGCTTATACAGATCCAGAAGAAATTTAGTAGATTGCCCACGTATTTCACTTCTAGGTACCGCATGATCTATTAGCCAACACCATAATTCCATGGGACTCAGACTATTCTGTGTGCTGTTTTGAATCTGTCTTTCATTGCAGTAGCCACGCCCACCTTGCCTTTGGCGATTAACTGCCAATACTTGACTTTTACTGGACCAAGATCTGATCATCCCCATAATGTTTAAGGATTCCAATTCCATTACAGTAATATCTGGACTGCAGAGAAGAGCAACCACAGAGCTCTTCAGAGAAGATGGAGTTAGTCTTACAAATTTATTCCTCACAGTCCTGGTTAAAGGTGTGTCCTCTGGACATTCCTGGGGTGGGTGGGCAGGTCTCAAAGGGTAAATCCATTCTAGCATTCCAATCTCTCTAAGCCTTTGAATCCCCTCATCTACTGTATACCAGGGCAAATCGGGCATCTCAACATCAGACATGCTAGGCCATCGTTTGGTCCATGCTTCAGTCAGCCACCCAAACAAACTGTTAGAGCCCTTTCTAACCCCTCGAGCTATAGCACTGAATCCAGAATTTCTGCTTAATGGGCCCATATCAATACATTCAGCCTGATCCAACTTTATATTCCTTCCACCATTATCCCATACCCTTAGTATCCACTCCCACACATATTCCCCTGATTACTGTCTATATAAGTTGTAAAACTCATGCAGTTCTTTCAGAGTATAGCGTTCTTCCTCATGGGTCACACTTTGTAATTTACTTTTGGGGGCTTGTTGTGATTTTAGTCTAGTAATGGGTCTCGAAGACAAGAGGGGTGGGGGTGTGGGTAATGAGAAGGATTAGAGATGTCTTGCAGGCTACTGACCTCAGGGCATTCCTTTGCATTTTCTTCTGGGGAGACAGGATTAATCTCTTTAGGCAGGGGTTGGAAGATAGATTCCTCAGGGCAGACTGGAAGTTGGGCAGTGCATGCTGGAGTTTGGCTGGTACCTGCCTCAGGGCTGGAAGGAGGTCCAGACTCCCTGGGGCAGGCCAGAGGCTGGGCAGTGCAGGCTTGCATTTGTCTGGTACCCACCTCAGGGCTGGAAGGAAGTCCAGACTCCCTGGGGCAGGCTGGAGGTTGGATGTTACAAGGTTGACAAGGTGTGGTCTCCACAGGGCAGGCCATCACAGGTTTATCTGGTAAAGTCTCAGCAGAATTTAGGGTTTCACTGTCCCCACCAATATTATCATCATCCCATATGTCTCCGTCCCAATCCTCGGGGTTCCACTCCTTTCCAATCAATTCCTTCACTTTAATTGCAGAAACCCTGCGAGGTTGAGATTTTAGTTTCCTCTGTAATTCTGCTACTCGTACAATGAGAGCCTGGGTTTGATTCTCAAATAACTCAAGTCTGTGGCTACAGGAGACAAGATTTTCTTTCAAGGCACACGTGGAAACTTTCGTATCATTCATGCGGCATTTAAGTTTCAAATTTGAAGACTTTAGCTCATCTCTTTCTTTTGTAACTGTATCCAGAGTATCTAGGAGGAGCCAGCCAACATCATTATACTCTTTGACTCCACAAAATTCTGTTAAGGTGTTGAAAACACTCTCACCCAGATCCTTGCTTCTTACAAGCATGGAAGTAGGGGACTCCAGTGATGCTCTTTTGCATATCTCTATTGCTAGCTCACGCCATGGACTGTTAGCAACCTCTTCATTTTTGGAAAGGGAGTCATTAGTACCCCTGAGTCCAGTTAAGAGTAGAGAACCAAATACAAAACTCCCAGAACCACCTCAGACATCCCATGTTTAAGACTGTTCCTCAAGAACCACTCCTGATCTAATATCCCGGTATTAGTCAGGGTTCTCTCGGGAAACAGAATCAACAGAAGATACCTGCCAATAATACGAAATTTTAAAAGAGTCTCTCATGTGACCATGGGGATGCAGAAGTCCAGGTTCCGCAGGCAGGCTGCAAACCAGGGGCTCCAATGAAAGTCTGGTGAAAGGTCCTTGATGAGTTTCTGGGAGAAGATGGCTGTCCAACGAAGAGCTGGGAAATTCTCTCTGAATGTTGAAATCACTTCCCCTTTTAAGGCATTCAACTGATTGGATAAAAGCGTCACCCACTGCCGATGCAATCTCCCTGATTGATGCAGATGTAATCAGCCATCCACGCAGTAAACTCACTGGTGATAGAAGTCCATAAATGCTCTTGTATTACAATTAGCCCAGTGCATGCTGGACCAAACACCTGGACACAATTACCTGGCCGAGTTGACACATTAGCCTAACCATCACACTAGGCATAAATATATGAACACATTTATCACAAGAAAATCTTGTGAAGAACTGATTTATGAAGCCCCCCTGTGGTGAAAATGTAAATCACAATCACCCTTTTAAAATATATGTATTTTGTTAGAAAACATCATCTGAGTCTTTTAAGTTTTATCTGAATGCTAAAGTAAAGTGAAAGCCTGTTTCAAAAGTTCAATTTGGCCTATTATTTGAACTTGACAAACATTTCTCCACATAAGGATTATTATATATGGTGGTTTATTTCCCAGTCAATCCCACAGATTAATCCCACAAGTAGGCCTCACTGATGCAACTCCACAAACAGTACCAGAACAAATAGCACAATGGACAATGATATTTCTTTGGGGATGTCAAAGAATATTAGAATTTCTGGGCTGGAAGAAATTTGAGATTTCTGTTTTAATTCCAGTTGAGTATACCAAAAATATACCTCCCCCCAGTTTCAGCCCTGGCAATAGAAGCAAATACTTCCCCTTCCCACCTAGGACAGATCAGCTCTCCTCTTCTGCTGAGCATTGTAATAGAAACTGAAGGGCATGGTCACAAGACATGGGTTCCTATTCTCACTCTTCAATGTTCCTGGGGGAGCTAGTCATACCAAAATTTCAAGGGTTCAAAACAGCGAAGGTTTATTTTGTGCTCATATTAACGACCGTTGGTAGTTGGCTGCAGATCTGTTCTAAGTCTTCTTCATTCTGGGATCCAGGCTGAAGAAGAAGCCCCTATCTGGGACTTGATAGTTTTGTAGCAAAGGAGGGAAATTTTTTCCAGAAGAGATGGCTCTTAAACTTTCTGTTTGGAAGTAGCACAGCCCTCTTCCAGTCACGTTCATTGGTCAAAACAAGTCATAGGGCCAAGTCTGGTGTCAATGGGATGGTAAGCATACTCCTCCCATGGGGAAGGACTCCAGAAAAGGGCCCAGTAGGGAGTGGGGATAGTATGGAGGGGTACAAATAATTTTTACAAATAATGAAATAGACTTTACTTGGTGAATATAAACAAATCACCCAGGGTCTTTTAGTCCTAAAACTCAACCTACAAATTGGAGATGATAATACCTCTTCAACCTAAACTCGGGACTGCAATCAAGATCCAGTGGGACTATGATTATGTAAGGGACCACCTCTCCCAGAGATTCTGATCCTGTAGTTCTCATATGACATCCTCATGCTCTGGATTGATAGGCACTATACTAAAGTCCCAATCAATGCTCTCCAAACCTGGCCACACAACTCCAAAAATTGCAAGATTTTAGAAAATGCACACACCTGGGCCTTACCTCTAAGATTCTGATTCAATGAGGTTGGGATGGAGTTCCAGATTCTGTATTTTTTAAATGGTCCCCAGGAGTTTCTGATGTAAAACCCACTAGGCTGTAGGATCCTTTTAAGCAACAAAATTCTGTAACTTATGGTAACTTATGGTAGATTCCTTGTGTAACTTCCTGTTTGAAGACTGAGTTGGCTGATTTTACCAGGGAAGAAAAACAGGTGTTGACTTGCTCCTAGGGAAATCAGAATGAAATAGCAGCTATTACTATAAAAGTAAAGGGGAAAGATTCTTAAAGTGACGGCATAGCACTGAGTGCAGAAAATAATGACAGTAGTGACAATGAGGACTCCCATATATTCTGCCATAACAGACTCTGGCTTAACATGCAAGATCTCTTTCAATCTTCAGAACAGTCCTATAAGGTAGGAAACATTATACGGATCTTAACAAGGAGGGATCTGGGTACCAGATAAGTTAAGTAACAGCCAATAAATGGTAAATCAGTATTCACACCTATGTCCGTGATCTCAGCCACTGTACTACCCAGATGTCAGTGTCCCTTATGCCCTCCAGGAAATTCCATCAAAGAGGCCACAGAAGAAAAGGGTAAAAGTTGATAGTAACAAGAGCATCAAGGAAGCAGTATTTTATATGCTACAATCCCTCATGGGTGGCAAGATTTCAGTGGTCTCCTCTTCATGGCTACATTCCACTCAGCTCAGCCCCACTGGCAGATTTCCCTCTCTGCTGTCATCACCGTGAAGGCAGCACTCAGAGTGATGCCACCTTTAATGATTTACTGTGTACTTTCACAACATTAGCTCATTTACTACTCAAAAAACAGTATTGAGTGAATGTAGAAGACAAGGATCATAAAGATTCAGGTTTTTTGACCTACATCAGGTTTCCCAACCTCGGATTATTGTACTGGATAACTCTTTGCTGTGGAGCTCTGTCCTGTGCATTGTAGGATGTTGAGCAAAATACTTGGCTTCTATTCCCTAGACAAACCTTACTGTGATAACAATAATGTCTTTAGATATTGCCCAATGTCTTCTAAGGGACAAAATCGCCCCCAGTTGAAAACCAAGGGCCTAAAGTGATGCAGTAAACAAGTAGAAAATACACTCAGACTCATATCTTCTAACTACAAATGATGTGCATGCCATTACATCTCTGAAGCCTCCCTATAATCATTAAATTTTAGCCCAAAGGTTCTAGCAATATCTAGGCAACTCCCTTATTTTGCTGTTAAGCAAACCAAAACCTAAAGATGTGAGGCAACTATGACAATTCCATGGCTCAAAGCCTTTTAAAATAATTTTAAGCATTCCTAAGATTATTGTGACAAGTCTCATTTCTGATAGGCATCATATGATTTGGGCACATTTTGTTTATGTGCTTCTAAAACATGCTAGCCTTGGGATCATGAATCTCTATCACCTCCTACCTTTCTCCAATAACCCCACTGAGCCTGGAAATGCTGATTACCAAAAGAGGATGTTGAGTTAATGGTACTGATTCAGTAGAACATTTGACAGCTAGAGAATCTTTCTTTACAAAATCTAGGGATTTCTATCAGGCTTGTGGATACAAGTTTTAATACCAAACATGTAAAGCTCACTCCCAGAGAAAGAAAGTTTCATTGGGACAGCAGACCCATTGTCCAAGAAATGTTATCCTATCACCCACGGTCATTGTATTAGTCAGGGTTCTCTTGGGAAACAGAATCAACAGGAGATATCTGTCAATAATATGAGATTTTATAAGAGTCTCTCACGTGACCATGGGGATGCACAAGTCCAGGTTTCGCAGGCAGGCTGCAAACCAGGGGCTCCGATGAAAGTCTGATGAAAGGTCCTTGATGAGTTTCTGGGAGAAGTTGGCTGTCCAACGAAGAGCTGGGAAATTCTCTCTGAGTGTTGAAATCACTTCCCCTTTTAAGGCATTCAACTGATTGGATAAAAGCGTCACCCATTGCTGATGCAATCTCCCTGTTTGATGCAGATGTAATCAGCCATCCATGCAATAAATTCACTGGTGATCGAAGCCCATAAATGCTCTTATATTACAATTAGCCCAGTGCTTGCTGGACCTAACACCTGGACACAATTACCTGGCCAAGTTGACACATTAGCCTAACCATCACAGTCATTGACAGGCTCTGAGTGTGTCTGGCTGAAGGCCATCTAGTTATTCCATTCCTCTGCTGGTGAGGCCATCCCAATCTGGTGAGCACCTTCAGTTTTCCAACAGGAGTGCTCTGGCCCACCAGAGTTCTACATTAGTGGGTAGGGTGACACTGGGAGAAGCATCATTCCTGTCCCTAGGTCTGGCTCTGCCTGAAGCCAGTAAACCCCCAAGACTGTTTTTTCCTTAAGCTCTTGGAGTTGGATTTCTGTCACTTGTAATTTAAAGAGTCCTAACTAATACACTCCCATCACGAATACTCATTTTTATTTTGTTTTTTAATGTATAAACAAGTTGAAGGGAAGCCAGTTAGGTGACCTTGTTTAATCTACCAATACTAAAACAACTCATGCCATATAACTACTGACCTTCACGTAGAAGTCTTTCAGTTACTATCTTAGTTTGCAAGGCTGCTGTGACAAATATCACACGAGTTGGCTTAAACAACAAGCATTTATTGTGTCATAGTTTTAGAAGACAGAAGTCCAAAATCAAGATGTCAGTGAGGTCATGCTTTTTCCTCAAAGTCTGTAGCATCTGGTGCTGCCTTGCCACAATTCTTGGGCTTCCTTGGCTTGTTACCCTACCTACCATCACATGGCCATCTTTCTCTCCTTGTGTCTGCTCTTCTGGTTTCCAATGAATTTTGGTTTCTGGCTCCTGCATGGCCTTCTCTGACTTGTGGCTTCTAGTTTCTTCTTTCTTCAAGGCCTCTGGTAGCATAGATTAAGGCCCACACTGATTCAGCTGACCACACCCTAACCAAATGGTTTCACATCCACAGGAATGCAGATTAAGATTAAGAACATGCTTTGAGAGAGTATACAAGTCCACCTACCACAGTCATCTACAAAAGTTTTGTGATTCTAGATGCTAGACCTCATAAACATAAACATAAACTTTCTCATAGATGTCCCAGGAAGGTGAAAAGAAAGCCACCTTTCTGACCAGGTAAAGATATTTGGAAAGTAGGGCAATGCTCAAAGAGTCTTACTCTTCTAGTCCATGACCCTCCTTCTAGGCCTTGATTCTCCCCTCATGTCTCCTTTCTCTACATGCTAATGGCCTCTATCCTACAGCTGGGGCATCTACCCAACTCTACTTGCCTCAGAGGTTCTTTAGACAGCATTAGCTCTGTTTGGACAAGTATCCCTTTGATAAAGAAACCAACAAAATCTTAGCTAACCCTCTGCTCCCAGGCCTATAGTGGCAACTGTTGAAATGAAGTAGTTCCTAGAATTTAAGTTTTCTCCACTTTCCTTCATTCTTAATTCATGATATTGGTGTGTTTGGTATTTTAAGAAGGAGAACCAATTATGACTTCTATTTGGCAACATACAGAATTTCAGAACAGAAGAATCCAGATGCCAAATGTTGCTGTTGAGTTAAATTTTTTTCTTGCTCTAAATTAAATCATTATAATCCTTAGTCTATTAATGAAAGCTATTTTAAAAATGCCCTTTGGCTCCTAGAGAAGGGACAGAACATTAACACATTACCTCAGTATAGAACTAATATAAAAGAAACCACCCACCCACTCGCATGTTATAAGTACTTCTAGTATATGAATTTAACCATGTTTCCTGTTTTATGGTAACAGCACCAGAACTGTTCCCCAATTCCTATTAACTCTTCAGTAAAATAGTTTCTATTAGTAAGCATATTATTTATCTAATATTCTTTGTTAATATTCAGAGGTTTTTAAAAAGATACAATATATTTTTGTTTTTTAAGTAAGCCTTAAGGAGGGGGGAAACTCAATTCCAGGTAAGACTGTTGAAATGAATTGCTTCCAAATTCTTTAGGGAAAACTGGGTAATAATCAAAGTCCATTAAGGTGGATTTGTCATCTATAGACATCTCTATAACTGTTTTTGATATAAATAAAATAATGCAATTCATCTAAAGAAAACTAATTTTCATTCTTTTGATTAGAAATTATTTCAGAAACCTTTTTAAACTCAAATGGAAAGTCATTGTTTCTAACAATTTGCCTAGATTGTTAATTTAGATCCAGTGGTTCAAATCTATAATTTATTTACATAAGATTCTGTTAAGCAAATGGTCTTTATGTGTGAATAGTCTGGTGTTTTCTTGCCTGGAGGAATTTAAACTTGTGATGAACTATACCTTTTATTTTAGTAGTTGTGTAAGTGAGAATGGAGTTGATAGCCTCTGGGTAGAAAAAATTCATTTATGAATGCCTGGTTGGCTAGGAGATTTTATACACCACAGCTACATTAATGTAATCCTTTCATAATTCATATTATTCAATAAAAACATCATTGTTCCTGGAAAGATATTTTTTCCTCCATTTAGAAGAGGAATTTTTTTAAAATTCCATTTATGACAATAACCAAGGATATAACCAGAGTGCCCATAATTTTTTGCAATGGATCTCAAAGTCTAATGTGAATATAAATCACCTGCAGAAGTTCTTAAAAATGCAGAATCATGGGCCATATACTCTCCAGAGATTCTAATTTAATAGTCTGAGATGGGGAATCTACAATTTTAGCAGGCAGCCCGCATCCTGATACAGATGTTCCAAGAACCACAATTTAACAAACACAGAAAAACCACAGGCCTACATTATCAGCTTTTAAAGACCCATTTTTATGCCAAATGCATAGTCACTGTAAACTTCTGGGTACTAAAATATCTGTTAGTAGCAGTTTCTCTCTAAATCTTGAGTTGATAACTATGGATATATATAAAACCATATAAGTATTAATGTATATATTAATGCTCCCTCAATTATACAAAGGAGAGAATAGTATAGCATAGTGGCATAAGTGAAGATACACTAGATTCAGACACTTACTGACTATCCAAGTTAGGGCAAGCTAAACGCTTTGAACCTCAATTCCTTATATGTGCATAGGCTCGTGTTTCAGATGAGGGTACAATGCCACTTCACAGAATTATGGTGAAGATTAAATGAATTATATATAATGCACATAGCCTAGCACAGAATAAGGGCTCAGTAAATGGTAGTTATTATTAAAGGATGGGAATTGAGGATACCAGGGGTATCCACTGATGCCTTAAATTTGTAAAGCAACTGGTATGTGGTCTCCAGAGTCTTTCACACATATCATTTTATTATATCCTAATAATATGTATGTGAAGTAGATGGTACAGGATATTGCTCTAATTTTACCAGTGAGGATCATCCTTAGTCTGCCTCAGTGAGCATCTGCTCACAAACTCAGTGGGAAAAAAAAAAGTCAGAAATGCAGCTCAGAGAATGGGAGTTTCTTCTGCCTTTTGAAGCCAAGGAATAAGTGCCCCCAAATGATCCTGCAAACTTATGAGCTCATGGGAATTTCAAATTTCTAGAAAGATAGTGTGCCGTGGTGGTTAAGAGCCTAGGTTTTGGAATAGACACATTTGGCTCTGCCATTTTCATAGCTGTGTTAACTTGGCAATGTTATTTGTCTTTTAAGCCTCAATTGCCTTTTGCAAAAATGAAGCAAATAAAGCAATGATTAAATAAGATCACTTGCGCAATAATAGCATCTAACACTTACTGAGGCTTCCATAAAATATTTTTCACTGTGCCAGGCATGGGGTAATGCTCATAGTAGGAAATATTATTATTGTTGTTAACTTCAAGAGTAAAGCAATAATTTTTCTCCTTAAGCTAAGATAGCTAATGAATAGATGGATTAGTCACCTTTTTAATCATTTACTTTATTAGGAAACAGAGTAAACATGAAGAGACTATATAGCTCAACCCAGATTGTAAAATGACTCCATGGTAGGGTCAGATTTCCACCCCGCCCAAGACTGTCTCGTCTCCAGAGATCACTGTGACCCTATCATTTCACTTGAAATAAAAAGAATTACATTTGGGGAATTCCTTTGTGGAGTTCCACGGTTTTGTCTCAAAAGCTCTTGGGTCTGGAAAATTACTTTGATTCCTAAGTTTAATATTCTGAGTTTCAGCTAAAGATGGAATTTTTGCTGAGTTAAAGACCCACACAGTTCTTAGAGATTCCAATTGGGAATCAACCCTAAATCTTCTGTGGCTCTGAGTTAATCTTGGCAGAACACTTCCAGGGTGGGTGGATTTTTAATAGAATTCTTTGAAGAAGCTCTTTAAAGGGTTTATTTAGGTCCAAACCAAAGTAAACTGACCACTCTATTCCCATGATTTTGGAGGGACCAGGATTAGAATTCAAGGGAAATATGAGCAAAGCCTACTGAGAATTTGGTTGATACTGTGAGCCATAAAGTAGAAGCAAGACCATGGTGTCACTAAAAGAAACTTTCTCACAAAGACTTTTTTCTTGAAACTTTCTACTCCCTTACACTCCCATAATAATAGAGGTGCTCTGATCTCATTAAAAAGGTTGAGTGATCAAATGAATGTTTTGCTGAATATCAAATCATAGAATGAACTTATGCTATTTCAGGATAAAAGATAACCTATATTTTTACTGAAAACTTTAAACTATTATTAATTTTTTTTTCTATAAAAATTTGGCAGTGAAAATATATAAAATTGATAACAAACCTAGCAATCCTGATCAAGACAAAAAGAGAGAAAGCACAAGTTACCAAAGTTAGGAATGAAAAACTCCCTGCAGGCATTAAAAGGATAATAACTGTATATTATAAACAATTTTTCATAAAGAGTTGAAAATTTGGAAGAAATGAAAAATTCCTTTTTTGAAACACAACTCACTGAAACTGACACAGCAGAATAAAAAGTCTGAATAGTCAATCACTATTAAAGAATTGACTTCCATCATTAAAATTTTTTCCATAAAGAAAACCTCAGACCCATATGACTTCACCAATAAATTCTTTCAAATATTTAAGGAAGAAATAACACTAATTTTCCACAAACTCTTTGAAAGTATAGGAAAAGAGGGCACATTTCCCAACTCATTTTATGAGGTCACTATAATTTTAATAGGATCAAATTTTATAGATCAATCTCATTAGCAAAGATGAAAAATCCTAAACAAAATAATAGCAAATCAAATCTAGCAATAAATGAAAAGGATTAATATGTTGACCAAGAATGATTTAGTCCAGGAATGCAAGCCTAGGTTAACATTGAAAAATTAATTGTTCTAATGTAAGATGTTAATAATAGTGGAAACTGAGTATGGGGTATATGAGAGCTCTGTGTGCTATCTTTGCAATTTTTCTGTAAAGCTAAACTAGCTTATTTTTCAAAATCAATTGTTATAAATTACCACAATAATAGAATAAAGGAGAAATATAATATGATGAAAATCATAGATGCAGAAAAAGTACTTGATGTATTTCCACTCACAATTGTGATTAAAATGTCTTGGTAAACTAGGAATAGAAGAGAACTTCAATACCTATCGCAAAAAATCATACCTAATTATGAAATATTAAAAACTTCCCTCCAAGATAATAAATGAGACAGGACATTTGCTATCACTAGTTTTGCTAAATATTGAACAGAAAGATCTACCCAAGTAAATAAGGCATGAGATAGGTGGAGACCACGCAAATCTTTTACCATTTGGTTTTCCCCACATCAAGGCAAATAGGCTATCATCACAGCTGATACCCTATTTACCATCAAGCACTATAAACCCCAAGCCAGTACTTAGAGGACCTACTAGCCTCCTGGTAGTTAGTTGATTACTTGAGAGCATTCCCATGAAGAGAACATGGTTTATTTTTATTGAAATAGAAATTTATTCTATTTGAATTTGAATTTGCTATTCTATGTGAATTTGAATTTGCTTTCCCCAGTCACCATGCTTCTGCCAAAACCACTGTGCAGGGACTTACAGAATATCTTATTTGCCATCACAGTATCTCATTTCTGTGACCAAGAAGATCATTTTCTGGGAAAGAATTAAGGAAATCGATGCCAATGGAATCTGTTGGTCTTATCTTATGGCTCATCTCCTTTAAGCAGTCAGCTTTGAAGAACAGAAGAATGCTGTTTTTCTATTTGAAGATTGAGTCAGAGTGCCAGCAGGCGAGACATCAACTTGTGTGTTTAAAATGTTATCTTACAGGGTCCAGTAAATGTTCCAAAATCAATTACTGACATTTGTTACTTTACCATAGCACAGGGTGTGAGAACTATGGAATGGAATTAGGTGTGACATCTCTCACTAAGCAACGATCCAATTGTAAAATATTTGACTCCTGTACTTTTAATTCTGGGCTCGAATGATTTAGATGTCTTAGTAGACAAGGAAGGAATGCTTCCACCAGGAGGCAAGCATTGAATTAGAAGCTGTTTCTGCTACCTGGGCTCCTCATGCTCCAGATGAATTAACAAAAGGGATTAATGTACTGGATGGGGTCACTGATCTTGATTATCAAATATTGATGCAACTCAATAGGGGGTGAGGGGATTCTAGATAAAATCTAGGGTTTCCCTAGAGCATCTCCCAATCTGGGCGTGGCCTTTGGTTAAAGCTGAATGTTTATTTTGTGTTTCTAAGCAACAACCCCTTCCGGGACATAAAACCTGCCATATATATACAATATTTGAAGTATGTGAATGACACTCTTTTTAAGTGATGTTATACTGACATCTTGTGGCAATTGTTAGGACTCTTTTGCCCAAAATAAAGCAAATAGTTACATGATTCAAAGGAAAAAATATATTTTATTGAGTTTTAGACATTGTGCTAAGTGCTGTTCAAAAAGGATTCAATGATTTGTTCAACGTCGCACATATGGTAAGAGTGGGATCCAGAATTTGAGTCTAGACAGTTTGACTTTAAAGCTATGCTCTCCAATATGGTATCCTCTACCCACATGTGGCAATTTACATAGCAATTAATTAAAACTAAATAAAACTAGAAATTCAGTTCCCTCACTAGCCACATTTCAAGTGCTCAATAGTTACAAATGTCTAGTGGCTACCCCATTAGACTATGCAGAGAACATCTCCATCATTGCAGAAAGTTCCTTTGAACAGCATTGCTCCAGAACCAATATCCTTAGCCACTGTACTACACCACTTCCCTTGTGGTTTCATATTACATGGATGGATTATTAAAACAAATCTATTTTCAAAAGTTTTAACCATCCATTACAAGTATATCTCTAGTTTGGCATTTTGCCTAATTATCAATGCCACATTTCCATCTGTATGCCAAATAGTTTCACAATTCAAACTTGCATATTTAAACTATCACTTTTTCCCCCAAAACCAACTCCCCCTCTGACTTCCCTATTTTGGTCTTTGCTACTCTATTATTAACAGTTTCCAAGTTTAATCATTGGACTTTTAAGTTTTAGTCCTTCTTCCTTGACCTTTGAATCTATATCTTGTCAACTTTCCCTTAAAAATGTCTCTCAAATTTCTTTTCTTACTGCTATCAAACTAGGCCATAATGGGTCTACCTGAGTCCTGTCTTTTTCCAAT
Source organism: Cabassous unicinctus (assembly GCA_029593785.1). NCBI lineage: Eukaryota > Metazoa > Chordata > Mammalia > Cingulata > Chlamyphoridae > Cabassous > Cabassous unicinctus. The sequence continues at coordinate 10,212 of JAQZBX010037605.1, read as the reverse complement.
CCCTCTCAGTCTACCCATGACATAAGGGTAATTGCCCAAAATACCAATGGCCCAGTCCTTCTCATTCTCAGAAAAGTACAATAGCCCTAAGAAAAATTGGTTGAATGCCTTCTAAAATCTTATCTACCTTATCTCTCTCCCCATTTCTGCATGAACTGTCCGTTCTAATCAGCCAAGTCTCATTCCTCTATTGTAGGATAATTCACCTTTGCATTCCTAAAACTAAAACTATGCCCTTGTTCCTCCTCCACTCACCCCCATTTAATGAAACCCTAACCATCATCCAAGGACTAACTTCACATTCCTCTTCTGTGGGGTGAAACCATTTTAGGTCATAATATTCTTGCTCAGTCTTCTCAGATGCTAGAGTACTCACTCTTTATACTATGTGTCACATAACACCCTGTCTTGTCACATATATATATATATAATATTAATTATATAAATAATTAGAGCTCTTATATATAATCTCAACTCTGTAATCCAGTTAGCCATGTAGAGGCGAAGACGGGATTAGCCTCTGAGGAAACGCAGTAGGTAAAAGCATAAATATTAGAGAGAATGAAAACAATTGGAGCTTGTGCACAGGATGAAACTCTGTTTTAGAAAGAATAATTTTGTGGTGAAGATGGAAATAAAAAAAGTTTTTGTGAAATTTGTCCACAATCAACAATGGTGATCTTCTTGCTAGTGGTTTAGTCATTTCAGAGCTTCCCTAAAATTCATATTTTCCTTCATCTAACCAAAGATCCATGCTTTCCATTCAACCAGTCTACCTTAGTTATGCATCACATATATTTTACAAAGCATGCTTGGAAATGAACTACCTCCAAGAAAATTTCTTCCCATAGTGGTATTTTGTCATATGAATTTCATTCCTGACACATGAAACCAGAAATTTCTTTCAAAAGCTGGAGCCCTTGTGTAAGCAAAATATTTCTTTCTACTTTTGTATTTCTTGGTACCTTCTATAGCGTCTGCCCTGACAGCCTCCACACAGTTGTCAATCAGTAAGGATTGGCTGACTGGAAGATTTTGCTCAGGCACAGTAAGGTGAAAAAAGTTCAGAGGCACTAGTAATACCCAACAGTCTCCCAAGAACATTCCTTTTCTCTTGGCTGATAGCTGGAATCTACCATTAGAAAATGTTATTTTGTTGTTGTTGTTTTGAGTCAAGTTAAAATTGAAAGGGATAATACATATTACCCTTACATATGAGTGAGTTTCCAATCCTTTCTATGTTAGTTTCCTATTGCTGCTGTCACAAATTACACAAATGTGTAGCTTAAAACAACACAAATTTATTCTCTCGTAGTTCTAGAGGTCAGAAGCCCCAAATCAGTCTGTTGGGGTTAAAGTTAGGTTGATGGCAGTACTGATTCCTCCAGAGGCTCTAGGGGAGAATCCATTTCCTTACCTTTATCTGTTTCCAGAGGCCACCTGCATACCTTGGCTCCTGAAATCTAATTGCATCACTCCTCATTCTTGCTTCCATCATCACATCTTCTACTACAGCTTTTGACCTTCCTGTCTTCCTCTTATAGGACCTTTACGATTATGTTGGGCCCAACTAGATCACTTCTGCAACTTCCCTTTTTCCACTTAAGATAACATATTCACAGGTTCTGGGGATTAAGAAGTGGTCATCTTTGGGTGAGATGCTAGATAGGGGTAAAAAGCATATCTGACACAAAACCATTAGTGCAGAGCCACTGTAAATTACCAGATCCTTTTTTAAAAATCCCAGCAAAGAATGGTTAAGAGTGTTTAGGAGCAGATTGTGTATTCAAGAGAGGAAGAACTTCAGGGTATATATTCAAGAACCCAGGACTACAGTACAATCTTGAAACTGGCATGGGAAGCTGTTCAATGTACTATCTCATCTCCTTCCTTTCCTCCACTCTGAAGAAAAGCTATGTACATTGTGCTTCCTCTTTTCTTTTTTTATCCCTGATGGATCTGTTATTCCCCTGAGGTGCTATTTATTCACACATTTGTAGACATCTTCATTAACACTGTCCTTCCTTCCTCCTTCTCTTCAGTCTTTCCTGCTTACCTCAAGAAGATCTCTCCTTCTCTCTCCATGCTGTCTTTTTCTCCTTCCATTTGCAAATGGAAGTGGGATCCCAGCCATGACTCAACCAAAACATAGTGCTAATGAATCTCCTGTATCAAAAAAAAAATAGAATCATCACTTTCAGAATGAAATTGGGTTTAATAAAAAACTGGCACCACCAATATCTAAAGTTCTGGAAATCTCCCAAATCTGGGTCTCAAAGCTAAGAAACTCTAGCTTCAGGGAATTACAAAGAAATGAAATCAAGAACTGCCATTCTACTACTTCTCTATAACAATTATCTGAAGTTCAATAATTCTTCAAAATTCTTTGAAGATCATTTAGCTCATTTTCCCTGGTACCAGGGTCATATCCGAAAGCAGGTCTTTACTTAGTGTAAAGGTGAATGATTTTACCCTTATTTCCCCCCAAAAGGTAGCAAATCACTTCATTCATGCTCAGGGGGAATCACCCAGACATAAACAAGGACAAGTCAACTAATCATGTTAAGGTAGGCAGACAGGTTTTGGAAATATTAATGTTGAAGAGACATAAAAACTTGCAACCCTTCTTCTCTTATGAAACTCTTGTACATAAAACATTGTAACTGATACCTCCACGAAAGGGACATCCTCTTTCATCACCTCCAACTCTTAATCTCTTCTATGTTTCATTCCTACATTACCTACTTTCTAATGGATATTACTCCCTGATTATCTCACCAATATCTCAAAATTGGCATGTTTCAAACCAAACTTCTTTCTTTCAAAGCGTTGTGTGAGGTAGGGGAACATGAGGGCAGCCATCAGAGCCAATATATACCTTCCCCTAGAGTGATGGCCACCTCACTGTCCCTTGATTTGTTTTCACCTTGTGTCCCTTTGTCCCAATGCATTTCTGCTCTCCATCAAATAAATCATACTCATTCTTCAAGGCCAGCACAGGTCCTGCCTTTTCTTCAAAGGCCTCTAGCCCCACTGATCTCACTTTCCTCTGAATTTCCATAATATCCTTAATCTCTGCAACATAAATTCACACAAATATTTCTCTGCTTTAATCTATTCATTCTTTCAAAATGGTAACCTTATTCATGCTGAGATCATAAGGAAATTTAGAACATGAACAGGATCTTATAATTGTATATACTGCTAAGCACACAGTACAGAAGTTTGAGTGGATCAGTTATTTCATGGACATATTTGCAACTAATGTAGTAGGTGGACCTTTAAATTCAAGGATAGGGAAACTTTGTTCCTTTTTAATACTAAATACAGAAGAGACTACACAGAAAAATAGTAAGTCTGATTCATGTTGCAATGGCAGTCTTTCTACCTGGGACATGTAAGTAGTTAAAATATGATTAAATATAAATGAAATCATGTTTACCCTTATTTATGTACCAAAACAAATTCTATACCATGCACAGAAATTGTATCCTTCACTCAATATATCTGCCTCATAAATGTGCCTTTTAACAATAAATCCAAAATAACAGTATGGGGGAGGACTGATAACTCAATACAAGTGTCTATAGTAGTAGGCAAGACACATTTAATCACAAAGTAGCTCGAATTGTGAACATGGGAGGCACAGTGCCTGGGTTTGAATCTCAACTCTACCACTTACAATCAGTGTTATCTTGGGCAATTTATCTTACCTCACTAAAATCTCAGTTTCTTCATCCATAAAATGAGAATAAAAATAGTCGCTACTGCATAACGCTATTGAAAAATTCAAATAGATAATGTATGTTGAAGTTGTGCTTCTGGATTAAGAGAAAATAGAACAATCTGGATAAAATATTTAAACATCTGCTATAAGTCATTGAAGAGTACAATATTTTAAAATCTATTAGAAGGCAAGGAAGAACCAACAAGGTAGTAAAGAAATAAAGGACAAAGACTAGGAAGAAGGAAACCTAGGGAGATTAGCCAAATGGATCTCCCCCTAGAGGCATCTATTGATTCCTACAGGGATGACTTCTAAAGTCTGAGAAGAAAAGTAATTTGTCTACAGTCTCAAAGTGCTAGGGGAACAAAAATTGGAGTTCAGAGGATCAAGCTGTTGGGGAGTGGTGCTGGTATATTCTGAGTTTGGGGGTTGAAACTTCCAAGGGCTACATTCTAAAATTAGACATACATTCTCAGTTTCCAAAACCTGAATTAAAAATATCTCAGTCCCGGTTGGATGAAGATGAACTGGGTTGTTTGTATCTCCAGGTGCCAGCCAGAGGCAAAAGTAAGTCCTTTCTGGAAGAAGATAAAATCTTCCTAGGCCTTAACTTTTCTCTATAATTTTAAATAAAAAATATATGATAATCAAAAGTAGCCAGGCATACAAGGAAATTGACGTGTTAAAATTAGAAAGAGAGAAAAAGGGGTGGGGGAGAGGACAGAAAGCAGAAACAGATCCACTGGAGATCCACATAACAGTTAAAAGAAAGAAGTTTTAAAATAACTGTGTTTAATCTGTTCAGAGAAATAAAAGTTTGAGAATTGTGGCCCAAAACTATACACATAATCAAATGGAAATCTTTAGACCTGAGAAACTAACTGAAATTTTATTACCCAATGGATGGATTTAATTGCAGTTGTAGAGTTTCCATTTAGCGTGATGGAAGTTTTGGTAATGGATGGTGGTGATGGCAGCACAACATTTGTGAACATAATTAATAGGGCTGAATTATATATTTGAATGTGGCAAAAAGGGGAAATTTTAGGTTGTATAAATGTTTCTAGAATTAAAAGTTAAAAAAACAACAACATAGGACTGACTGTACAACACTAATAGGGAACCTTAATATAACATGGACTATAGTTACTAGTAAAATTATAATAATATTATTGTGCCAATTGTAACAAATGTCCCACACTAATGCAAGGTGTTAATAATGGAGGGGAGGGTATATGGGAACTCGGTATTCCCTACATGATTTTTCTATAAACCTACAACTTCTCTAATTAAAAAAAAAAAAATTTAAATAGCAGATTAGAAGCAGATGAACTATCAGATGGACCATAAGAAAACATTCAAAATAAAGCATGGTGAGAGAAAAATATTTTATATACATACATACATATATACATATATAAATACATATTATAGATGTTCATCAGCTATTGTTATTACCATATTTCATCAATTCTAAGATGCATGTTTTGTTATTTTGTAACATTTTGAAGAACTATTTTAATCTCTAGGAAACAATTATAAGCAGTATGTCAGGCAGGGGGATAGGGAGATAGGAGGTGATGTGAAACAGAAGTGTTTATCAAAATTCCCAAAGTAGAAGTCAAAATAGGTTAACTCTACATAAAGTTAAAGTGAACTTAAGAGTCTAGCACCAATGTCTTTTATTTGTTCTATGGACTCTTTTAGGAAATGTTGCATCACCAAAGAATTTGTCATAAGGGATCATTCTGTGTAGAAAAACATGAACTCAGATCAATCTGAGTAAAAAGTGATTCAGAATGTAAAATATCCTTAATTGTCAAGAAATTTTAGAAATATTTTAATCAATTTATTCCACTTATTTTTATACTCACCAAAAAAGCTATATATGAGAATAATATGGATCTAATTAAATCCAACAGAACTTTTTCAATAAATATAAAACAAAAATTTTAAGTGAAAGAATGCAGAGGCTTCCTTTTTTTTTTCTTAGTAGTTTCTAAAATAATGTTGTATCTTACAACCAATGACTTACAAGCGATGAAATATTTTATTATAATCTATTTACAAGTAGTTATAATACTTTAACCACTTTATCTACTTTCTTATTTCTCAAGCTTTCTTTAACATGTGCCTTTTGTACTTTTTTTTTAATCCATGATTCTATTGGACTGCTCATATTAGGGTTACCAATGACTTTCTTCTTCCCACATGCAATTGTCAAATTCTTTGACATCCTATTACTCTATTATTTGACCCATTAGCAATAATTGACAATGCTGACCACTCAGAACTTCTTGAAATAGTTTCTTCTTTAGGCTGTTGTGAAACCATAATCTCTGCATCTTCCTGCCACACACTAAAAGTATTTTAGTATATGAGTGCCTGAAAGTTCTACTCACCTTCCTCTTTTCTTTTCTTTTCTCTTCTCTTCTTTTCTTTTTTCTTTCTTTTTTCTTTTTCTTTTTTTCCTTTATTTTTGAAGAAGCTTTAGATTAAATAAAAGTTACATGGAAAATATAGGGGATTCCCATATACCCCACTCCCTCCCCCCTTCACATTTTTCCCTAGTAATAACATCTTTCATTAGTGTGGTACATTTGTTATAATTGATGAACAAATATTAACGCATTGATACTAACCATGGTCTATAGTTTACTTTATGGTTTATACTTTGCACCACTCAATTTTATAAGTTTTGACAAAATGTATAATAGCCTGTATCCATCGTTTCAATGTCATGTAGAACAATTCCAATGTCCCAAAACTGCCCCATGTTACACCTATTCTTTCCTCTCCCTTCCCTCAGATGACCTCTGGTGACCACTGTCTTTATACCAATGTTACAAGTTCTTCCATTACTAGAATAATAATAAGTCTACTTTGGTCCATGGTTGCATTTCCCCCTTATGTTTGTTCATTCCTCAATCTTGAGAATTTTGAGATGGTGATGCCTACCCTGTTTCCGACTGAGAGGGGGCTTAGATCCCATGGGGCAGACAGATGAAACTGTCTTGCTTGCAGTTGTAGATACTATTTTTTGGGATGGGTATTTTTCATCATCATCTCTTTGTTAGTTGCCCTGGGTAAGTCTGATGAACTGGAGAGTAGGTGTTGGCTACAACTCTGCTGAGATTCAGGGTTCAACCAGCATATGAGCAGACCAAAGATTTAAATCTCTGGGGCATATATTTAATGGATATAGTGCTAATTATAGGTTTAAATAAAAGGGTCAGAAGAACCACGTGTAGGAAAATTATAAATAAGTCTAACTCTGTTACATTGAAGAGATAGGTTAACATATATTCCAAGGTAAGGCCCATTGACAGGGTGCTGATTTCCTGGAGTTGTCTGACCTGCTTACAGTGTCCAGATGTCTCTAGGGCTTTCAGGAGTAACCCACCTTGAGGTATTGTTTACTGATCCTCCTGAGACGTGCATAAGCGTAACTTCTGGAATGACCTTCCAGCTCACTTTGAAATCTCTTAGATATAAAAACTAATTAGTATTTAATATTTCCCCCTTTTGGTCAAGGTCTTTTCCAAATGCATTGCTAGACTGAACTTGGTAATAACCCCTTGGTGCCAGGGAGGCCCATCCCCGGGAGTCATGTCCCACGTAGGGACCTTCCTCTTTTCTTACCTTTCCCAGTTTGAAAAATACTCTTTCCCAGGTAATTTCATCCCCTCTCATGGTGTTAAATATAATCTATATTCTGATGATTCACAAATTATTATCTCCAGTCCCTAATTCCCACATTAGACTTATACATCTAACTTTCTATACAACTTCTATACTTGGAGATCTAATAAACATCTCAAAGTTAACTTGTCAAAACACTTTCCTTCCTGATTCTTTCCCATCTCATTAAATGGCACCAACATCTACCCCAGTGCTCAGGCCAAAAACCTAGGCTCCCTCTTTCATTTTTCTCTATCCTTCACCCTGCCCCACCTCCAATCTAATCAATCAGCAAGTCCTTCTGACTCTACATTCAAATTACATCCCAATTCCATCCACTTTTCTCCATCTCCAACTGTCACCATTATTCAAGTCATGCATCATCCTTAAATTGGATCACTATTAGTACTTCCTAACTGGTTCCCTTGCTTTCATTCTTACTATCAACCTGTTTGCTGCAGAACAACCAGAAAGACATTTTTAAAACAAAAATCATGTCATACCCCACCCCTGCTTAAAACCCTCCAATGGTGCACCATTTCTTTTAGTATAAAATCTAAACTCATTGCATTGGATTTCAGAGCCCTGCCTGATATGGCAGCTGCCTAACTCTCAAACTTCATTTCTTGTTGCTCTCCATTCATCCACTAAGCTCCAGATACAATACCCTATTTCTGATCCTCAACATGCCAAGCTCATTTCATCTTCCGGGCCTTTGCACTGGGTGTACCCGCTGCCTGGCACGCTCATATTGTTGATTTCTATATGGCAAACTCCCTATTTTCATTCAGATTTCACTTTATACATTACCTTTTGCAAGAAGCTTTCTTTGACCGGATAGTATAGGTATCCCATTACTCTTCATCACACTGCCCTATTTTGGTTCTATGCCTAAAACTTAACACTACCTGCTTTTTCTTATTTATTTGAGTATATGTCTCTTTTTTAAATTGTGAATCTCCTTACCATGGAGTATAAGCTTCATGACAGCAGGGACCTCTGGGCTGTTCAATGCCTACCACAGTACCTGGCAAAATATACATTTACAGAATGAGTAAATGAAAAAATATTATCTGATGTGCTTGTTTAAAATGTAGATTCCCTAGCCCATTACCTTAGCTTCTGATTCAATACATGTGTGGTAAACCTAGTGTCTTGGTTTCCTCGCTGTGACAACAAATACCACACAATAGGTTGGCCTAACAACAGGACTTTATTGGCTCACAGTTTCTGAGGCTAGAAAGCTTACTTCTTCCAGGGATTGGTAGCATTATGGCTGGCTTGTGGTCCTCGGCTTTTCCCGTGCCTCTCACGTGGTTAAGTCATCTCTTTCCTCTTTTGGGTTCCATTGACTTCCATATGCCTGCTCCTCCCCATGACTTTCTCCTCTTCTTTGTTTGGAAAAATGTTTGAGAGGATGGTAAAACTAAAATATCTCTACCTCAACTAATCATTTCTGGTTGAAAGAGAACTAGCCAGCACTCAACATGAGAGAGTTCAGAAGTGATCAAGAAATGAAACATTCAGATGTAGTATTTTTTTGCCTGTATTATAATTTGGATTCTTCTGAGAATGCTAGAATGGAGAATAATTATGACACGGAGTCAATTTAGCCATAAAAATCATTCTTTCTTGCCAGCAATTTTAGGAACACTATGCAGCACGCTGTGAAAGCTACTGTGTGCTAGGGCAGGCTATAGGTTTTGTTGACCAATGAGTTCTGGAATATAAGTTGTCTTTTTCCTTCTTACATCTCTCCTACCTACATTGATTCCAGTAGTTTACAGGGAATCTATATAGTTTGAATTCCTTGCTGACTTCAATTTACTTTGTGTGTATGAAAGAACTTTTTAAAATTGAGGTACATTTGAGTACCATTTTTTTTTCTTTATATATTTGTTCTTGCTAGCTATATATGCAATGATTCAATAATTTTTTTATTCTCACCATATTTCTAGGATGTAAATATCCAGCATCAATATTTTGTGACATTGTCCCTTGGAAAGGAATTTTACACATTTAGATAAGCTTAGAAAACAAGGGCACAGATAGAGTTTTGCACGTCAACTTCCTGCAAGATATGTCAAATATGGAGGAAGAGAAAAATTACAGCTAGATAGAAGGAGGTATAAGAGGAATGGGAGTTTAAGGGGAGGGATTTGAAAGAATATCATAATGATATATATTACCAAGGGAAGATGCCATCCAATGGTGTTTATTTCAGTTGTTTTCCTTCTTTCTTGTCATGATGTACACAGACCTTTCTTTGCAAGATACAAAAGACTTAGAAAATTTGTCCTCTGCCCTCCAACAATTACATGTTCAGTGTGATACCCACTAAAAAAAAAAAAAAAAATGAAAAGAATCAGGTACCTAAGAGAAAAGCAGCTGGAGAATTGAGGTAAAGAAATGCCATGCTGGGGGCGGATGTGGCTCAAATGGTTGGGCAACCGTCTGCTATATGGAAGGACCTGGGTTCGATCCCTGGGACCTCCCAAAAAAATAAAAATATATATAGAAAGTGCATGTGCCACCAGGCCCTGTGCTCAGGCCTGCCAGGCCCCACCGAGCCACACAATAAGATGATGACATAACAGGAGAGAGACACAGGGAGAGCAAAGACGAGATGCACCGAAAAACCAGGAACTGAGGTGGCGCAGGTGGCAGAATGCCTCTCCCCACATTGGAGGTCCCCAGGATTGAATCCTGGTGAAGACAGGAGGAGAAGGATGAGAAGAGAGGGCAGGAAACAGACACAGAGAATTGCCCAGCAAATGGACACAAAACGGCAAATGGGGGGGGGG